>JAFBJR010000838.1:0-26546 GCA_016785285.1 Brachirus orientalis | reverse complement strand
TCTTATCAATAATCTCTGCTGCTGCTTGTATAAATGACACTGTAGTTCTATAAACATGACATAACTGATTCTAAACTTGATACAACTGTTGTATATTTGCTCCTGGTCTCTCTCTTCTGTCTCTCCCTCACCTCTCCTCTGTCCCCCACTTTCCTCTCACTCCCACCAGTCGAGGCAGATGACCGCACATCTTTGAGTCTGGTTCTGTCAGAGATTTATTCCTTAAAAAGGAGTTTTTTCTCTCCACTGATGCCTAGTGTTTGCTCATTGTATGAACTGTTGGGTTTCTCTTTTTTGCGCTGTAATATTGTAAAGGTTTTGGCCTTACTATGTACAGAGCCTTGAGATAATGTATGTTGTGATTTGGTGCTATACAAATAAAATTGAATTGAATTGAACTGAATTGAAAAGTTGATACAAGCATCGCTGTTCTGGAAGGTTCCACTATTAGCAGGTTAAATGGTAACAGGTGAGAGTAAGGACATTGGGTATAGAAGATGCATCCCCCAGAGGTCAAGTCTTTGCAGGGATGGAGCATAGTGACTGACCCATGCGAAAAAAAGATTTTTGTCGAGACTGTTAAGAGGTTAGATCTGTCACTACACAAAACACAAACACACACACACACACCATCCACACATTCACACACAAATCGATAGCAGTACAAAGGCTAATAACCCCCAAATTTCAAAATTCAAATAAATCATTTTAAAATAGCTTATCTCAATGTATTCTCTTTTTTAACTTTTTGCATAGCTACTCCACCAGCTGTGCCATTTTGCATTGACTTAATCACGAGTGACCTTGTCATTGCTCATGCGATACCTATGGCACCTGCCTGTCAAGGCTTTTCTAGACAAATCTATATTCCAGCTGTACCTCCAGTAGGCTAATACACTAGACTAGTCTAGCTCCAATTAACTAGCAAGACTACAAGGCCAGTAGTATTTTCAATATAAGAGCATCTGATTTTTGCAAAAGAAAAAAAAAAAAACTGTATAATATATTTTGCTCGTCATGTAAGGAATCTCAGGTTCTCGAAGTTAAGACCTACCACTGTGTGCTTTTGTGTCAGGCAACATCTGGCTAATAATAATATGAGTGAGGGGCCCTATTAGATATATCACATAAGTTAAACTTCGTTATTTGACTGAGGGCTCCATCAAGACATTAGGGGTGGATGACATTAGCCTAAGGGGCCCTGTAAAGACATCACATAATAACCAGTGTTATTTGGCTGAGGGGCCCCTTTCAGATATTAGGGTTTATTAATATAAAATATGATCTATGATTAAGGGGACCTATTAAGATACAGTAAATTACATATCAGCGTTATGTGGCTTCAGAGCCCCATTAAAATACAGAGATGAATAAGGTAGTACTGAAAAAGTATAGTTGGGTAGAGGCTTGGGCTTCAGGGCCCCCGGGGCCTTATAGGCCCGTTCAGTAATGCATCCTTGGAATCAGGGGAAATCTTTGCACATAAATGCCAAGGGTGGAACCTACTGCTGAATATACTGTACGTGAACACTGAGCCCTCAAGGAGTACTATATGAGAAACCATCATGCTGCTGTGATGGATATACAGTAGCTACTGTAAATGAGCTCAGGAGTCCGTTTAGAAAAGCAGCTCAGATCTTGTTCACAGCAAAAATTGGCAGATGTTCAAAGCTGCAACAATTAAGATCTGCAATAAACAAAAAATTAAAACGTTTAATTAAAAGAAAAGGTGATGTGACTCACTCTGTCCCAAATGTTTTGAGTGAGTTGCAAGCATAATTTTAAAAAATACAAATAGAATTAAGTTTATCAGTGACAACACTGAAAATCGGATTAATTAACAAATTCCAGATTTTGTTGTTTTATTGCAGTATAAAACATGTTATACTGCAGGTTTTTGGAGTAGGAACATAACCCAGTGTAAGGTGAAAAACAAAATCTGAGAAACAGAAGAAAACATGACATCTTGTGGGAAATAAATTCTACATCAGATACTGTATTCCTGAAGCACAAAGTCAAAATGAGTTCTGAGAAACTGCAAATATAAACCTTCTCTTGATTACATTGTCAACCTTACTCCCAAACTCTGAATGCTCTGTCTGCACCTCACTTTCTCATTCTGTTGGGGAAAGTCACAACCTCCTAAAAATGCTCATCTCACCAGTCTTTCCTGGTCCAGACAGAGACCCACCACAGCTCCCCCACTGCCTGGTAACTTCACTGCTGAGCCAAACTGCAAGCAACAGCACAAACCTTATGAATGAATAATCAGGAAAAAAAACTCTCCAGCAGACACACAGTGTGAAAAAAAAATACTGAACACTGTTCAATAAAACATGCTGTAGAACCTTTGAGCACTTACCTGCTTCGCCAGCTGAACCATTTTGAGATTCCCGGGACCCAGACAGTCATCACTGTAGACAGACCTGTGGCATGTGTTGTTACTTCAGCTGCAAGTGTGACAGTGACAAAAAGACCAACTTTAAATCAGAATGATGCAGTTTTACCTCCTCAGCTCAAAGTTCTGGTCCATCAGCTGGGCCAGTCGGCTCCAGTCTCTGTCCTGCAGAGCGGCCCTGAAAGGGAAAACATGTTCAGTCAGAACTCAGGTTCTGAACCAAAGGCAACAAGTGCAGTTCAGTCAGCCAAGTTGTGTCCAGTACTTTCAGCAGCAAACTGCAACACAAGCTTGCACAGACTACTGATTTATGTTGTGCTATCTATCTATCTGTCTGTCTGTCTGTCTGTCTATCTTTTTATGGCTTACTGCAAAAGCTAGACATGATCAGATGTTTAGAAATGTAAAATGCAAGTTTTGTTAAGTGTATTTATTTATTTATTTTATTTTTTTTGCACCTGTAACTTGGCCTGAGACATGGAAGATTGTACGGACTGAAATCATGACATCATTTTAGGCACTTAACGAAAGGCACACCTAATTACATCTATGTTTACATATGTTAATCTTACAAATGTTTGTATGTCTGTATGCCTTTCCTTCCTCGAAACTCCACTTAGCCTCACCTTGTCTCACAATAGACATCCTTTTCTGAATGAAAACTGAGGTTTGTGTTGCTCTGTAAACCACTTTTCTCCCGATACCAAAGTCAATAGAGAAAATCATCGATTTTATGTCACGACACACTGCAGTTGTTGATCCACTGCTGCCTCCATCAGCGAGTTCAAATGTGTTATTTTTTCTTTATTTTGTGTTATTTTGTGTTTGGTGTTTGAAACCTTTTGTTCAGATTTACCTAATTGGCACAAACAAGGCAGCAGTAGACCATCAGCTTTCATGTCCCTGCGTGCTACAGATGCTGATTCTCTGTATGGAGTTTGGTGCAGAAGAGAGTGGTATTGCATTTCAGTTTATTGACACAAAAGTCTGTCTATTTGCAAGATAAATGTGTAGATCTTATTTTAAGTGGGTGCAATCTGTTTTTCCTTGTGTCCCTACTGGCATCCAAGTTTTCTGTGACTGGTGGCCCACATGGCTAAGTCAGTGCTGAGAAAAAACTGAAGTATCGCCTTAATGCAGTAATATTAACATCTATATTTAATAAGCTGTATTCTCTATAAAGCATTGTTCACATTGTGTATATTTTTTTACATTTATTTTAAAAAAACTACAGTCAAATTTCTAGTAATTTTGGCTAATCTGCTTCCTTCAACTTCTTAAGCAGCAGAGCATGACAAGCACATTCTTTGAATATGAAAACAAACTTGGCAATAAACCTGATTAAGGTTCTGACTTCTATCGAACCAACCTTGCATTATCAGTTAATTCAGCAAAGGTCTTCATGGCCTCAACGACCAAAGGTTCACCTGTGGAAAGACAGTGAAGCATCCAACTAATGTAGGTAATGGTAAATATGACTCATTTAATCATTTCCTTTCAAAACTAGTTAATGTAATGTTTGATATGAAGGTGTACCACTCAGCCAGCGCTGTCGGATGTTGCTGTGGATGCGTCCAGAGTCACTGGGGTCACTCAGGTAAGCCAGCCAGAACTGAGGAAGGTCACTCATGTCCATAGCAATATAATTTCCTGAGTGGAGAAAACATGCAGCCATTAAAAAAGAGAGGGAGAGTATTTGTACCATCAACGTCATATCTAATCATACGTAGTGGCATCAGTACCATAGCCCTGCTCCGCCATGAGCTCTTTGCTGAAATCCATGTAGACTAACCCTTCGTAGACCTGCAAAGGCAAAGGGACACTCAATTCCCTCAACAGGGGATGAAAAAAAGACAATATATACAGTATGATTGATATCACTGACCTGAACTACTCTGTCCTGCAAACCAGCAGTGATGAAAAGTTCATCAGTCTCCACATTGAGGATGAAATTGGCTCGGATTGGTTTTGGTAGATCCTGGAGTGTAAAACATGAAATAAAAGTTAATCATACTTTATCTGTCTGTTGTACTGTCTTTTACATGTTTGGCTTATTTTGCCCTTTTCTTTTATTTGATAACATCATTTAAGCATCAATATAAATTTAAAATCATTTATTTTCATAGGCTTTTTTTTTTTATGGCAGATGCTTTAAAAGGCCTCAGCGGGAAATGCAACAGTGTGACATCCTTACATTGTCTGTGATGTTGTAGAATTTCATAAGACACTTCAGGGTAGCGGAGACAATGGCACTGCACAAAAGAGAAAATTATACACAGAGCTTTTAATTTCTAAAATAAAAAGCCGATAATACAATGTAGTCATTTACTTTGCAACACTGGAACAGCTTTTTTAGTTCCTTTGGTGGTCTCATGTTTGATTATGAATATACAGTATGAAAAGTCAAGTAGCCAATAACACTAATGTGAGCAAGCACCACACCAATTCTCGGATTCAGTATAAATCCATATATGAACATATGGATATACATGTATGTTTAGTGACTGGATGTTAAATAAATCAAGGATCACGATTCATAAACCCTTATGGATGAACACACGTAAGTATACACACTTTACTAATGTAAACTCTGGCACCTGTGCAATAAAGAATTGAAAAAAAAAATCTTTCTATTAAGTTATGATGAAAGACAATACAGTAAAGGACCAGTGTGTAGAAGTGTGAGGTGAACATGCAACAGAAAGTGAATACAATGTTTATAATTGTGTTTTTTAATTTATTTATTATCATTTAATCATGAATATTTATTATGGTGTCATTACCTTTAAATAAGCCCTTTATATTTCAAAGGCAATGGGTCCACCAAGTTGTACTCCCATATTTGCACAGTATCCCAAAATGGCTCTAAGGAGGGCTTTTCATGTTTTTTCAGGTGACCTGAGGGCCACCATAGTTCCTCATGAAGCCTACATTCGGAGAGAGAGTGTGAACCAAAAAGGTATTCCGTTGGTTGCAATATTCACCCCAACTTCACCCCTAGATGCCACTAAATCCTTAACACTGGTCCTTTAAATGAGAGTGAATGAATAAATACATGGGGAAAGAGACTGAAACACTTACCTGCTTCCAGCAAGACCCTAAAAAAAAAAGACAGTGATAAGGAGAGTGTTTTATGAAAAGCAGGATCATAGTCACAGTTCTGATGCTTAAACACTTGACACTGAGTGCTGCTCTGAAGGAATTCTTACCACTTGCCGGGGAATGTTGGTGTCGTATTTGAGTGTGAAGTTCTGCTTCGTCAAAGCAATGCTGGAGAGAAGAGTAAACAGCGCCACATCAGCAACAAACGTGTGCAGAATAGAGAGACAAAACAAAAAGAAACAAAAGTTTTATCAGTGGGAGGACAAAAAAAAAAAAATAATCGCCTAAATAAATGTGCCAAAAACATTGGCATTTATAGAATGACCCATATCGGTCAACCTCTGGATGCTACTTCATTCTGCCAAGCTACACTACATCAACCCTCTTCATTAAAAATGCAAACTATCTCGTTATTGGTGATATTGTGTAATCAGTGTCTCACTTCATGTCCGATCTCACCCGTGTTTGGAGCAGAACTGGTAGAACTTCTTACAGGTGGCCTGCAGCAGCCGCAGACCTCCCAGATAGCTGCAGTATCACCAAACAAACAACATCAACACGAAAGCCTCAAGACGGTTGACACTGTAACACACTGTAGTCATCACGCACGCACACACACACACATACCCTTCCTTCCTGCTGATACAGAACAGATCCTGTAAACTTCCAAACTCTGTAGGATCATTGAGTGGGTGAGGCAACAAAACCTAAAGGAAAATTCCAGCACAAGAGGTTGAAACATATGTCACCAAAGAAGCCCTTTGAAACGGAACAATGTGTATGTGTGAGTGTTACCAAAGTTTGACTCTCCACTAGAGTGACCTCAGCCCAGAAGTTGGAGATCGACATGGCGATGGTTTTCCCATTAAATCCATCTGAGGGATTCCCCATTATTCCGACCCTGTCGGTGATCACACTTTATGTTAGGCTGCATTTTAGCAGTTAAAGGTCCAGTAGGCAAGAGTTTTATTCTGCATTATTTATATATGATTCCATACTAGGCTTTAAGTAGCATAACATAAACCAGTTCATCTGAGAGAAAGACTACACTACATTCCACTACATCTACTCTGCACACAGGCCCTTTTCATGTAGGTTGATTGCTACTCCAGTACCTGCAACAACTGTCAACACTGCAAAAAATATTACTTTTTACTGATACAAATGTAACACTGTAAATTGCATTATAGTTGTGTGATTTAAACCAAACCAGCGTTGCGTTTGTTTGTTTTTTAAACTTAGAAGGCGGTAAAATCACAAAGGTGGCCTGGTATTTATTTGTACTTTTAAACTCCAAGTGACGCACTAAGTGTGGTGACACTGAAATTGAGTAAACTTTTTTTTACACTAAGAGCAGATGTGCAAATGTGCAGAAAATTTGTAATCTTCAACCCCAAAATGGAACCAAACAACAATTTTTAGATGTATAAATATATCTTATCTAAATTTCTTTAGTTCATTCCTTGCCAGTAAGAAGCCATCTAGAGCCAAGTGCAAACTAAAACATAGATAATGTTGAGTTGAGCACAAATTATTCCAGAAATGGTTTGTTTCTTCCTGATTAAATGAAATATGGCATAGGTCATTACACAGATGATGATATGCGTCATCTCTGATTTGGAGAGGATTGCAGGTAGAATTGAGTATATTCCAATACATTTCCAGGGCCTTCTTCAGGGCCAACAGAGTGAGTCACTTCATGTTGCTGACTTCTCACCTGGCATATGACCTGCTTGTGATTGGTTTTGCAGCATTGTTTTGCCGCTTAGAAGAGTAGTGTGTGAGCCACTTGGTGTAGTCTGACAGGCCCTGAGATGTCAGAAAATACAAGGGAAATTGAGTACAGTCCGCTGTGCATCTGTTTGACAGTTTTAGCTATGTATAAAAGAGACAGTACAGGTTTTCTGACGTGTGGCTGTATGAGATAATGACACATGATCGGCAGTGACTGTGTTATGCTGCATTGTAAAAACATAAACAGTAAGACACTGGACTGAGATAAGGATACACACCACTTGTCCAATAAGCTGGAAGCCGGTAGGAAGCTTCATCCCAAAAACATCCAGCTGCTTCTCATTGATGAGCCACTCCTGAGGACAAAAGAGTCTGGTTATCACTTCGCTGAGTCGTGATCATGAACTGATGTCACTGGGATTTGGAAAAGTTCAACAACTTCCCAGTCAACATGTCTATGTGGGCTATATAAGGGTTTTCTTTGGGCAGACAGTGTAGGTCCAAGCGGGTTTGTTTGTGGTTTCCATGGTGGCCCCATTTTACTGAAACTATATGGGACCAGCATAATTTATCCACTTTAAGCCCATGCCCACTTAGTACCCTTTTGGAAGCATGGAAAGGGTACTAAGTGGGCATGGGCTTGAAGAGGACAGACACAGGTGGGGCCACCATAGAAACCACAAACAAACCTGTTTGGGGCCCATGTTGTCAGCCCGATTATAAACCTTATTGGGCCCACATGAACATACTCATGAGAAGTAAGAAATGTATTCATAAATGACATATACGTAGGTTAATAAGAACCTAGATGAGGGCAGCAGTTTTAATCAAGCGTCTCCAATGAACCAAAACATATCATAACTGTCCCAGTGGTTATAAAGCAAATATTTTCTCAGTGGATGGTTTTGTTAAATTTGGTTCAGACAGTTTGAGAAAGATGACACTTCAAGGACTGAGGAACTGTGTGTTCACGTAAATCCTTTGTAAACAAACTAGACCAGAAGTTGACGTTGAACTCATAAGTACTCATAATCAGCTCTGACCACACCTGGTGCATCAACAAGGAACAAACATAATGCACTTCCTGCTCAGTGAAAACAGGGCTACCAGTAGGAACACAAGGAAAAAAATGATTTTAGCCACTTCAAAAAAGGCTACCCTTATAAAATATACATCTGCAAAATGATATGACATTTTAAGAATATATTTGCCACAGCCTCACTCTCCCACACCAAAGACCATATTGAAAATCTGTGATTTTACATCATGATACACCGAATAGTGATTCAAATCTTTCAGATTTACCAAAGGGACATAAACCTACCTAATGAGGCAACAGTAGACCAGCAGCGTCTACCGTCCCTGTGAGCTAGGAAACGCTGATTTTCTCTTTGGACTTTTGTATGGGAGAGTGACTGGTTTACAAACTTGAACTTCCAGATATTGAAGGTTGTCTAATGTCAAGATAAAGCAAAAACATCATTTGAAGATATTGCCACCTTAAACTTGCATAGGTTTTATAAGGTGAATGTTGTGTTAATGACAAAAATGAGTTTTGTGTTGTCCCTGCTGGCAGCCATGTTGACAGTGACAGCGTGCATCCATGTCTTTTGCTGGTTCCTGGCAACGGGGCCAGACACGGGGCCACACAGTCAGCACTGGCTATGTGTCAGTACATTAACCAAACCAAAACCATAACTAACTATCACTGTAACTATTAATCACAGAGCCCACCTGTCCTGTTTGAACCCTTATGACTTGACAAAATGGGAGGATGGTGACTGTCAGATACTAACCCAGAATCTTCCCAGTGACCTGTCTGTGGCTTGTGGCTGCAGGCTGAGGAAGTCAGACAGGTGGGGCAGTGTGTCCTTCTGGATGCAGTAAAAGACGACACTGGCGAGCCGTGATAATGTCGTACCTTCTGGCGGTTTCTCCAAGAAGCGAGTTATTCTGAGCCATAAAACTACATTCCATTTAAATGAAACTGGCAACATGTCTATGAATCTAATTAAGAAATACATCCACACATCACTATTACACCACGTTGTGCATGAAGATCTAACAGAAAATGTGTTTGGGGTTTTTTTTGGCACCTGTTGGTGTCAGGGCAGACCTCCACGATGCCCCTGGAGCTGCTCCTCTCGCTGTCCTCCAGCTCGTAGTAAATGATGAGCTCCCCAGGCTGCAGCACAGACAAACACAAAATGCCAGGTTACAACAATTCACTCATGATATTAGCTACATACCAAAAAACATATAAAACACAGATGTATTTGATCTTTTATATTAAAGCTGCAGTGGGCACCATTTGGTGATTTTGTTGCAATTATTCTGCCTCTGTTTGGTATTTGTGAACGAAAGAAACAATGTAACTTTTTTTGTGCCTAATCTGAAAACAGGCTCTGACAAGTAAAACTATCAGACCTGACTTGACGCAGCATTTGTGTGAATACAGGTGGGGACAAAAAAAGCATTTATTCCATCAAACAGCTGAACAACCAGGTTTTTGAGCATTAGAAAATGTATTTTTGAAACTTTAAAGGGGCTCTCTTTTGTGTTTTCAGTCATACTCTAACCCCTTGGTTCTCAAACTGTGGTACATGGCTAACACCAGTGGTACACGAGCTTCCTCTGGTGGTACCAGGAGGAAAATCAGAAATACTGTTCTACTGTATATACCAAGGTATGTGAGTGCATAGAAAATGAAACAAATATCAAAAAAAATGTAATAATAATTATTACAGTCACCTCATCTCTAGCTCTACCTTTATCTAATTTCGCTATACCAGTGTCTGAAGTTTATGTGAGGAAGAGGAGAAGATGTCGGATGGATTTTGGATGAGACTGGACATTCAACTTAATGTGATTTTTCAGTGATTACCACGTGTTTCCGCTGTCCCATGATGTAAACCTCGCACATTAAGTGAAATTAAGTTAATAGCAATGCTGCCTACTGCAGCTTTAATCTCTCTGCTGCTGTTATCAGAACACACAGTACGCTGTGCACACATTACACTGCATGAATCTCACCTTTGACCTGAAGAAGCGGATGACCTGAGCAATATCAAAGTTCTGGTCGGCACACAGCATGTCACCCGCAATCTGTTTATAAATAAAGGGGAAACCACTTTGTACAGCCTTGCATCCAGCAAACTGTACAGGTCACTTCAACTCGGTGCATTAATTTATACATTCATTTGCACTTTGATAAGTTGTGAAGAGTGTCAAAAATAACCATTCGTCCCACTTTTTGGCACCATGATGTTGTGGCAATTAAGGATAAAAATGTCACTTCTACGTGACAGTAGGAATTGAAACGGAAAAACACAAAATGTGCCATTTTATAAAAGACATCGTGCATTACGACAGAGAGGATTCAAGACCGTGTCTGTTTGTTTTTTAACAAATGTCAGCACCAGTGCTGGCAGTGGGCCATTACTGTCCTGGAGGCCAGCACAATAAAAGGACCCCAAATGAAATGGCCTGTGTACTTGGAGGTATAATTAGAAATGTCAAGGATAATGTAAATATAACAAAATTGCCAGTTTTTAGGTTATGTTAATGTGGACTCAAGAGATGCTGTAAACATCACTAACATCTTCTAGTATCTTTTATTTACTGAACATTGTTATGATATAGTGTTACTGATTTAGTAATATCTAGTCATTACATAGCAGTGTCACATTCTTCTTCTTTGTCTAATTTGTTAGAAGGCTAAACTATGTCACACTGATGATGTCACACTACCTGCATAGCTGACTATTGCAATGTGGCCTATATGCTAAGTCAGATCGAGGTTTACCGTTCCATGCTGCGCCATAGTGAGCTGAAGTGCACGCTAACGAAAGCGGCATAAGAGATACATTCACTCAACACAGTGAAATGTAAAAGAACAGAATATTCGCCAACACCCAGAACAGATTTTTCGTACCACCATGATGTCGTCCTGCAGCTTGCGACTGCGTATGGCCAGCTCCAGGTCAGCTACGGCTCCAAGACGGTCAGCGAGGGTAGTGCTGCCGTCATTGACCACGTTTTCCACAGGGAAGTCATTGGCTGTGGCCCAGCGCTCATAGTGTTTATACCTGCTCAAAGGAGCAGAAGAGAGAAAAACTTAATTCAAGCATCAACAAGTGCTGGACATGCATGAAGGATTATGCTCTTTATGTGCTCACTTGTCTGCATTTGTGACCAGATACACTTCTGTGAACAGCTGCCGCCTGCAGAGACAACAAAGACAACATCATCAGTGTTTCACCTGTGCACTACCGTCAATGCAGGGTCCTCACATGTGCGGCTTGTTTGTGTTGGGCTCACTTTTCACTGATACGCACATGTTAACCGTTTCCCACCAAAAGTCAAGGATCTTCTTGCCTCCGATGCCAGGGAGCAGGGCCTTTGGGACCCCGGTCAGGTGGCTGTACAGGCCTGTGACATCATTCTGGGAAGAAGAGAAAGGAAATGAAGATAAAAAAAACAGCTAGACCACAGCGATCAACCATTTACTGACCATCGTGCCAGTAAATGCAACACGACATTTAACTGACCACAGGAATGAAAGTGAGCGTGAATGGTTGTCAGATGCGACTGCATGTATATTGCTCTCCCTTGTGATTCTTAAAAGGGTAAGTAGCAGATAAGATAAACTAAATATATGCTCTTGCTTTTAACCTTTTTATCCCGTGACAACCCTCAAGTCTTCTATTTATTAAGGACAGATGTTTATTACATTACATTGTTTGAGCTTCTCCCTTTTGGGGTCGCCACAGTGGATCATCAGCCTTCACAACATCCATGAATCTTCTCTGTGGTCTTCCTCTTTTCCTCCATCTGAAATATCCTTTGTCCACTATAATCACTATCCCTCCTCAACATGTGACCAAACCATCTCGAACTCGAATCTCCAAACTGTTCAACCTGAGCTGTCCCTGGAATATGCTCATTTCTAATCCTGTCCATCCTGGTCATTCCCCACAAAAATGTCAGCATTTTAAAAATGTATTTACTGTTTTGTCCCTTTATTAACATTTTTTTATTCTGTTCATTTATGTCATGAATTAATTTACTTAATTTTAACCTCCATTTACTTAGCCATCTGTTTTCACTACGGGTTTTTATTAGTGTCTAATCTTTATTTATTTATATTTAATTCTATCTCTTGTGTGTCATTAGTAAACAGGTTTCCATTCTGAATTGTATATTCTACTGTATTCTGGCCTTTTATTGTGTTTGTTACATGTGTTCACGCTTTAATACGAACCACTTTGTTTATAATTTTAAATGTATGAAAAGTGCCATATAAATAGTTTGATTAATGGATGATGTCGACATTGATAATGACGTTTCCCTTGTAAAGAAACAGTGCTTCCCTTCAAATTATTCTATAATTGTATTGTATCGCTAGAGGGTGGTAAAGAGCCCAGTAAACCAGGTCCAATGAAAAACCGTTTAATGAAAAGTTTAACTGCCATAAAGGCATTGATGTTTATTTATCTATTTTGAGTTTTGTTTACATGTGTTTATACAATTTATTTTGTGATGTTTTTTTTGAAGTGTTGGGTAGGAACCTTGTTTTTACGGACTGTTGCACGCAAGTTCTTGCTTTACCTGGAGATAACAGTTCAAAATTCCTTCAAGTATTGTAATGTTTGCTTTGTCTATTTTACTGAGGATTTTTTTTATGTTGCCTGGTTTTCACCCCCTCTTGGTTTGTGCAGTCAGCGAGGTACGTTTACTTATGTCTTAATGTGTCGCGTGTATATCGGTTTTCAGTCTGTGATATGTAAATGTATTTATTGTGTACTTGTTGTATGTTTACTTAGTTCGACGGTGGATTGTGATCGTGACGAGGATGAACTCTGTCACTATAGAAGAACTTTGGCGTGGTGTGTTTCCTTGAGGGAGTGACAAAGAGTACGGTTTGGTAACTAAATCATGTGTGAGCCGAATGCCACGCTGCGACTTCCCGATTGCGCAAATGGCCCGAGTAACTGTATATACGGCAAGACTACGTACAATTCAAGTAAATGAGGTGAAAATGTCATTCTATTAAAGGGAGTTCGGCGCACACCGAGGTTTACGTACAGTATGACTAGCGCGGACTTTGCACCTTTCTGCCACAAAGTTGAAACTACTCACCTTGATCTGTGTTTCTAAAACGGTGCCGTGACCGGCGACCAGCAGAATACAGATCATTGCTGCAGCTTCAGAGCGTCCGATGTTCCTCAACACTTTTTTTACAGAGTGGATTGAGAAAGCTTACATTTCCCGGCGTCAGTGAAGACAATTACTTCCGGAATAAAACCTTCAACATAAAACTCCATAATCAGAACTAGGGCTAAAATGTCTCTAATTGATTAACCATTAAGTGTCAACTATTTTCACAACAATTTAACGAGTTTTTTTTTTCATGAAGGTAAAAGTGTGGTTTCTTTGCTCCTCTATGGCAGTAAACCGTGTATTTCTGGTTTGTGGAGAAAATCATTCATGAAAAACATTCAGTTTGTTTGCTATTTTCTCACAATTTACAGACCAAACAAAACGTCTGTTAATCAACAGCTAAAATAAGTGTTAGTCACTTCAGTAATTCACCTCAAAATCCAAACATCAAGATACATAATATAAAAATTAAATAAAATATTGATTTAAAAACTTCTGTAAGTATTTCTGTATTAGTTTTCAACTAATTTAGCGAATAAACACAACTTAAAGTGGTTTATGACAGACAGCACGATTCGTTTTATTTAGGGGATGATTGTAAAGACATATGGAGCCAACCTTATACAACACTTACAACCACTATTTTCTTTTTTACATTGTTGCAATGTAATTATTATTGTATTCAGAAAGGGTTTCATGAAACAACATACAAAATAAAAATACAAAGCAAAAAAAGCTTGACTACATACTGGACGAAAAACTTGGTATCATTTGGTCAAAAGTGACATGAATAAAAGATGAAAACAATGTTTATCTGCGGCATCAACATGAGTGCAACTGATACAGAGAAGCACATTATTGCAGAGATGAGGACAAGCAAGCCAACATTAGAAGTTGGTCATGTTGCAGAGCTTACTATACTGGAGGGTAATGTCAAACAATGGTAGCATTCATGGAGGAAGGCATCCAATGAAGGCTTTGCTAAAATGGCTCCATAAACTGACGTCCACGTTTGTTCATTGTCCCAAAGGTTGTTTTTTTTTCTTTTCAATTTTATAAAAAGCTTCAAAGATAATATTTAAAGGTTTCCTTTAGCAAAGAAGCTGGATTTGGATCTTCATGACAATATTCACCTCCCCACCCCCATTACATGCAAGCATGACCACTACTAAAGTATCTCAAAGTGTTTCAAGTACTCTTTTGGCCCATGTGTGGTTCTCTTCAAATAGCCATTGGCATCAGGCTTCTCAGTGTGGATCTGTGCTGGATGATCCCACAATACCATGCTGTCGCAGCAGGTTCCTCAGGATCTGATTCTTGGACTTCCAGTCTTCCACCTGAACAACAGCAAGACATAGAACAGAAGTAATGTGGTAAAACCAAATCAATGGCACGTCTGGGATCAACATTTAGTGAGGAGGTGGTTTTCTGTTGACAAGTCACTCTGGTGACAACAGTTTTGTTAAAATTAAGTCATGAGCTGGTAAACCAGAGCAACAGCTTTAATTTATACATGTAAAAACGTTATAATTTAAAGAGGATAAGTCCAGGTTTTTGGAAGTGTAGCTGTGTGAGGCACCACATATCGTCAGTGCTGACTGCACTGTGAAGCAGGCATACAAGTGGATGCTAACTCTTAAGGCTGTTCAAGTCTACAATATGTTATGAATATGTTTGCCATTTTATCTTGTTGTCAGACAGCCTTATCTGGCTGGAAATTGAAGTTTATTTTGGTTTGTAACCTATTCATTCTTCAGCACCAAAGTCCATAGAGAAAAATCAGCATTTGACAACACAACAAACTCATTTCACTCAGTTCATGATCCATTGCTGCCTCCATCAGCAAGTTCAAATGTGTTAGTTTGTGACTTCTGGGTTTCAAATCCTTTGCTTGGATTTACCAAAAGTGACACAAACTTACCAAACGAGGCAGCCATAGCCCAGCGGCCTGTGTCCCTGTGAACTAAAAACACTGATTTTCTCTATGGACTTTGGTGAACATCCATGTCTCTGGCTCCCAATGCTTTTTGATTTACACTTTTAAAACCTGAGCCATCAATTTAACACATTTCCTTTGAGTGTTTATAGGACATATGCCACACAGAGCTGACAAATAGAAGCCTCTAAGAACATATAATCAGTGTCAACATACTGTAGTTTTTTATTTAAGCCACAGTAGAACTGCACATGACAGAAGGCAAACACAATTCAGCTTCTTTAAAGTAGTTCACACTACATGCTTTTCAGCCTGATAATCTTGCTAAATAGTTTTGCAAGTCATGAGTAATTGTTTCCAAGTCACACATGACTGGTAGTTAAACTAAGTGCAAAATATTGAAAGACATGGCCAGTGTGGAGAGTTGCTTGATCTCATTTCCAGGTACACTGGAAATTTAACTCAAGTCTGCAAAGAAAATCACCTGTCACACATGGGTGACTGCAAAGACTGCTGATCATAAGACAGCATGTTGTGAGATCCTACAGCTCTGAAAGTTGTGTGGTGTAAACTAGACTTTACCGGCCTTTTAACTCTAACAGGGACAAAATGTAAAAAAAAAAAAAAGGATACTTGACTTACTGCAGTGTAAAAAACAAAATCAGAGGTACAGACCATGAAGTACATGCTGACTTACCTCCTGTCTGAGCAGCTGGTTATCGATCCTGAGGCGGTCAAGGGTGCCGATGTCCTCCCCCAGCTTCATGTTGCTCTGCCTGAGTTCCTTGATGTACTCACAAGCTTTGGACAAGATTCCTCCTTTACTCTGAAGACACAAAACACAAGACAATAATTCACTCTTTCTAATGCATCTACATTTATGATGTTTCTCCATCTTTCACAAAAGGATGAAGTTTGTGCTCCTGTCCACAAGGAGGCCACAGCACCCCTCACTGGGTTCTAGGTCATTTGTGAGTAATTCCGGTTGTAAACAGGATTTAGCCGTTAGCCATGAATGTTTTTGACGAACCTAACGCTTTCTAATGTGGCAAAGCACTCAGTAATTCATTTTAAATTAATATTTTTAATTCATTTTACATCAATTTATTTTAAACTGGTTTTTCACATTACTAAGTTAAAAGCTACAAAATAAAATAGTAACAACTCTAACACTGTCACTGAGCACCACTGCATTTCCTCTTCCTCTGACTTGCTTCGTTTCCGGGGTGTTTGTAACTTCACTATTCAAGCACAGATGAACAAAAACACAGAGGACATCAGACATTAGACCAACCACTGGTAATGGTGTTAATCACCATTTTAAATAAGTGGGCTCAAAAATCCCAGGTATACCTGTTAAACTTAGTCTCTGGTCTCACCTGTCCTGTCTTGGTGTAGTCCACGTTACAGTCTGGGATGGCCTTCGACAGCTGCACAATCCAGTTGTTGATCTTGTCCCGCCGTCGACGCTCAACTGTTGATATAAGATTTTTTTTTAACCACATCTCATATCCTCTCAGATATTTATAATAAAACCCTAGTTGTCACATCAGACTATGTGCTCTGACCTTCGTTGTGCTGTGCCCGCCGTTTCTCATCTCTGGACCCCCGAGGAGCTTCTTGTTTCCTAGACAAGAGATTACAACAAAGACGAAACTGATAATTTTTTTGTACAATGCAACATTAATGCAGTTCAGTTCTGTTATGATGTAATTACGCTATATACGGCTGAGTGCGAGGTGCGATTGTCCGTTGATTGGATGTCAAAACTTCCTGGGGTGACATCATCACATAAAGCTGCCCTGTAAAACAAGACATTATTGTTTAAGCATAAAGCATCTAACAACAAACAATTCTAATTTCATACACCATAAAGTTTTTACATGTCCACTGTTTTGGTTTAGATTTTACAAAGCTGGTGTCTAATGAAAATACTGTGGTCCTGTTTTCTGCCAGCAACAGCCTTAGCTTCACCATTAAATGTGACATGACATATACAGTTTACTGTATACATGTATGTACAATTATTACCTGTGGGTGTGGTCTGTCCCAGCAGTGTGTCAGAGGCCTGCACTGTGGTCACCATGGTGCCAGTGGTGGCATCTGCGATGGTGGCAGGATAGTACGTGTACTGCGTCTCACTGCTACCGTCTCCCTCTAACCCCTCTGACTGGGAGAACACAGCCTGAGGTCAAAAACACATTAAAGGGGTGGTTCAGGTTTTCTTCAGTCTGGTTGTATTCAGTAGCATCTGAATTGTTACATGCATCAAAAAGGTATATGTCTCAGTATTCTGTCAGGTATTATTTTTTTATTAGCACAGTCCTTGTTGACATGTGTTCATAAATGAAAGGCAAGGTGTTTTGCGATGCAGATGTGTCGCTCACACAACCAATGTGCCCCAGACTTTAGTCAGTGATGTTCTCACCTGTGTAACAGTCTGACTGGTTGTGGGGAACCCGGTGACTAGGCTGACCGCTGCAGCTCCATCTGTCTGAGCCTCCAACTGACCATCTGACACCTGGATCACTCTGTAGGTCACCTGCAACACAAGACAATACACTCAGTGTCACTACAGAGCGCACACACACACACAAACACTAACTTCTGCTGTCAAGTCATGGTGTCGTTCTGTAATGTGGGTCATTCATATTGTCAGCATTGGGTCATAGCTGATGTGAAAGCTCTTTGTCTGAACACAGGTTATAAAAAGTATAATATAGCATGTGCACAAATGACACATTTGAGGATGTGTCATATATATATATATATATTTTTTTTTAACAATTTTCTGGCATTTTTTAGGCCAAATATATAATCTTTATGTTCTGTGCTCTTTGCATCCTACCTGTCCCCCTGCTCCTTCTGTCTTGAAGAGATATTTGATGGGTTGGTCAGTGAAGGTGGCCGCAGACTGAATGGTGGCAATAGCCGCTGGATCCTCTGCAGTGGCTACTGACCCTGCAGGAGCACAAAGCCAAAGAAACTGAAGTAGCGGAGGGAGACAGAGGATACCTGTGGCACTAATGATATTGTCACAGGCAAGAAGTGGTACACACAAATCATGTTGCCATGGTTTCACTGTTTAAGTACAAGCACTCAGACTGAATTAAAATGAGCCAAGGCACTTCAGAGACATTTGTGGGTTCCCATCAACCTGTTTTTAGGTGTTTGATCTGTGAATCTATGGAAACTGGAAAATGGACACAGTCTTAAAATACTGCAATAGGTTTTTAGACTTCAGGGAAGTGTAAAAAATGTATACTAGTGATAAAAAAAAATAAATGCAAGTAAGGAAGCAGATACAGAGAATGTGTACGGAATAACATCAAGAAATCATGTGACTTAAATGTAACTCCGGCTTGAGCAGCTCACTGCAATGGAACAATCATAAGAATATATATATAAAAAAAGGTTTGTGTGGCCTGATGAGGAATTCCATCAGCCTATTGTCATGCTCATTTTAGATTGAACATAAAAAACCTAAATGTAATCAGAGACAATTTAAAAAAACAAATTTTGAAATCCAACTATTTACAAAGTATTTACCTCAGGAAGGTGGAACTGTCGGCATATGGATAAAAGGTACATGCAACTAAGTACAAGAGAAACAGATTTGATATACTAAGGATAACTGAAATGTCTCTCAACCTTTGGTATTTTGCTGCACTGGAAAAATAGCGGAAATGACAGACGAGAGAGGAACGTTTGGACTCATGACTGAACAACACTTGAGAATTGTTGCTAAAATATCACATCATTAAGTTGAGTCTTTTCCTCCTGTGGCACCTGCCTATCACAGTGATCTAACACCCAACAATTGCTTCACATAATTGTACTTAAACATACACAAATGGTCATTTTTTTCTTGTAGAAGATTTCTTTTTTAACATTTGTTCTACTTCTTACCGCAAACATAGACAGCGAATTAATGTGAGATGTTTGTCTTATGGAAGCACGTGCCTTTAAAGGTTTTCTGTCTAACTTTAATACACCTTCACATCACATCAAAGGAAACTGCAGTCATAGATTGAACTGCATTTAAGTTCCCTTTACCTTCCTCGTTGATGATGACACTTCCATCAGTGTCGGGGCTCTTCTGTTGGCTGCACATAGACGGTAAAAAAAAAAGTCAATATCATGTTCATATCCTATTCCTACATATATTTTCGTTGTTATTTTGTTGTTACTGCCCCACTCACCTCTTCATGTCTGCCCACAGCCTTGAACGAGGAGACCGCCTTCTCTCTCACCCACAGCCACCACACTAAAAAGCGAAATCATAGGTTAAGAGAAAGAAAGGGGGAGGTTACTGTGAACTACAGTATACTACTGGTATATTGGTGGTTATTACAATTTAACGGCATTTAAATTAATGTTGTTAGTCGCTAGCAAGAGACTGCAAGCGCAGCTACAAAGAACATTACTATGCGCAATACCGGAAAATGGACGTTTCTGTTTTCACAATGAAAGCCCCATCTAGAGCACATTAAACAACAAACTGCGTCTACATGTGCAATAAACCATTCTTTTGATTCTTTAATGAAACACTATACATCAGCGACTTGTATGTATACTTGTATGTTTTGTTACTCTGAGAAGATTCTATACGCAAATCTTTTAATTTGACATTTTCCCCGGAAGTTGTTCCGTGACTACCTCGACACGGTTCCTTTCCTTTCTGCTACACTGCCGCTCGGCCCCAGCGGTTTTAACAGATGTTGAATAAAACACCTTCCATGGCGCTAGCTCAGTTACAGCAGCGGCCACGGGGGCTAACAACGACGTTTAATCGATATTAAATCAAGTACAGTATCCACACGTTTATTAATGTTCAATATTTGCCAGCCCAGACAAAGATCTACTTACGCTGCAGTGGTCCTCTCCTGATATTTGTCAACAGACCTGCCTCTGTGTTGGCTCTGCGCAATGCGCATGTGCCACAGGAAATGATGTCATGTATATTTAAAATCCATTTCCTTACTAAAGCAAACAAGAACAAAGGTCAGGTGTAAACCACCATTCAGAAAAGAATATATTTTTTGTCATATAAACATTGGTGGATTAAACAGACAACAGAAAAAACGAACACTTACAAAAACAAGTTTCATCCTGTTACATCATTGGGTTTCTTTTCTCTCTGTAATATTGTAAAGGTTGTGGTCTTACTATGTGCAGTACCTTGAGATAATGTATGTTGTGATTTGGCACTATACAAATAAAATTGAATTGAATTGAATCATCCTGATTTTGTGAGTTCAAATACAAAAAAATGAAAACTATGTCAACCTTGTAATCACTGACAATTTTTTTGCCCTGTATTACAGAAACATTTTTTCTGCTGTTACGTTCATCAAAATGAGGATGTTGATGATCAATCTCATTCTGTTTCTGTTTTCAAGACAATGAATGAACAGTTTTACAGACATGCTCCATCTGATCATGCTGTGGAGTTTATATATTTGTAATAATAATAGTAATAATTAAAGGCTTTGCCTTATTAAATTGTCATTTTGTTTTATCTATTCTGCATCTCTGTATTTTAACAGGTATTTAGTAGCTGATTTATATATTGTCTGAGTATTATTCTAGCATTCATCTTTGCATTTTTTTTTTTAATTATTTAGCTTAAGTTACGAAATCCGTACCAAAGTGACCACACCAACTATCGGATCTTCCTTCCTAAGAAATTATTTGCTTTGAACCATACTGCGTGGAGCGCCGAGTTTACTGTTCTGCTTTATTTTGACAGTTACAAACCGGAAGCCGTATCTTACCTGATACAGGTAAACAGTAGAGACGTGACGCGTGAGGAGTTGCTGTGTCTGTGAATGAGAGCAGATTTTTTTCTGTCTGTTACGTATCGATTATATAGCTGAAATAAGCGTCATAGCAAATACAATAAAGTCAGCACGAAAACGGCGCATTGAGGTGTTCGTGAGAGTATGTTTCACAGGACGGAAAACGGTGAACTGGGGCCCGGGTTGATCCCTATAGGAAAAGTTGAAAAGTTTTCAAAGTAACCACTGAGCTAAACAAGGACGGCTGTATAACCAGCAGTGAGGTTTTATAAATGAAAGCATAGGAAAATATGTGAGGAAATATGTACGAAAATGTTTCCCACATATTTCTACATTTCTCTGTTTCTCTGTGAACTGATGAAGGTCACACAGCAAGTATTTTATAGAAGGGGAAAAAAATAAGAAACCAACAAATAAACAATGAGGTCAAATCTGTGAGTCAAGCCAAAGGTTACACTGCTGTTACCAAAGTCATGAAAACTTTAACTTTATTAGTAATTAGAGGGATATAGGTCACATACAGAATCAGAACAAGGTTTAATCCCAGGTATAGTTTAGGAATTTGATTTGGTTGTTATTTTATTATTTGCACAAAATAACAATAAAATATAAAAAAGGGTAGAATGAATTTTTTTTACAAAAGAGAAACATGAATATAAACTATATACTCAACAAATCCGTGCTGTAAGTAAGTTTTGTGATAATATTGCAAACTGCCTGAGGGGAGGGGGGGTCAGACGGTCCGGGTTCAGGGTGGCAGGGGTCAGCCGCCATCTTAACCTTATCAGAGTCCTGAACAGTGTACAGATCCTGGAAGGAGAGCATGCATTATGTGTGCATGTATCAGTAATTAAAAGAAGTGATGGTGTGGTGTTAAAAGACACTGGACAGCACCCATGGTTTGATCCCTCAGGAAGGAGACAACTGGGATTTCCACAGGAGAAATGTCAGTGTAGTAAGTAACCACTGAGCTAGACCAGTGGGGAATGTGACTTTATCACCAGTGTAGTAGTCCAGACCATGATGTGTTACACTTCACTCAGACATTTTGTCTTCAGCATCATCTTTCGTCAGCAGGAACACAGTAGCCGTGTCTCAGTCCGGGGGCTGAATCCTGCTACGTGTGGATTCGTCGTCCGGATGTCGTCAGAATGCGTCACAGCACTGCACCGTAGGCTGTCCCAGTTGTCACGTGACTCATCCACTCCTCTCTCTTTTTTTTTTTTGTTCTATTCTTTATTTTTTTTTAACAAAAAAGCATGACAAAACTCACTCTACAACACACTTGTTTGACAGTATAAAGATTCACACCTCCTTTTTATATATTTATAAAAAAAAAAACCCAAAAGACATTATCGAGGTGTATGTTACATTTCAACCATATAACAATTATACAGATGTAAGATACAAAATAAAGGGAGCATAAAATAAATAATAAAACCAAATAAATAAAATCCTAAGGTAAGTGCAAACAAATTAAGTACAAGGGATTTAGGATGAGTTAAGTTCTGCTATATAAGTGTACAATTTAATTGTTAAATCAAGTACAGTAATTACTAATTATCTATTAGTTTCAGACATCTTTGTAATAAGGAGATTTCATTTTTAAGAGCAATCCATGAGGGAGCGGATTTCGTCAACTCCTTCTCATGCGGCCGACAAATGCGGCCGATTTGCCCATTTTTGAAGGATACATTTGTGTAATTAACTCCATCAAAAAATAAAATAAAATATAATTTTGATATAATTAGGTATATTTAATTTAATACTGAAAAAGATTTACTAAGTAATTTTAATGCATTCTTGATATTATTAGTTAACATATATTAACCAGGTTTTTTTGACCTGGTCAAACTTGTGTTAGTTCTAATATTTCATGTCCAAACTTATCTGCTGTGAATAATTAATAAATATAGAGTTGACTGCATTGGTTAGTTGACTTACATATATGATGTTGTTGTTAAAATATTGAAATAATGTTTCATTCATGATATTGTTCTAATCATGAATCTGTGAGGAGCTAAGTTGTATTTGTAAATCATATTCCAGGTTCGTCACATTTAAGGGAAGTTGTCTTGTCCATGTTAGTCTCTCAGCCTGTGATACATCACGCACTAGTGTCATCTACATTTACTCCAATATTACATGAAATATTTAAAAAAATAATATTGATTAGAGGATCCATCAAAAGTAATAAATAATCACAAAACTGATAAGCTAGAACTGACAAAAAAACACTAAATAATAATACTTTTGGTTCTAAATAAAATATATTTTAGATATATCTAGATATTTAGATTTATTTTACATCAAATATGTTTAAACTTATCAGATTTTTAGGATGTTTTGGCTGATTAGGGCTTAAATCAACAGTCAGACTTCAACGAGCAGAACTCCGATTTCGAAATTTGGAAAATACTGATCACATTTATGACGGCTCTGCGTGGATACTAAGGCCATTCTGTGGGCAAACTGTTAAATGCTTATTTAAATATTCATACAAGTTCTTGTATTAGTAGCTGTTAATGAGAATTTTTTTGAAGTATATCAGGTTTTTAAATTTTTATTTGTCTAATATCGGATCCAGTGAGTTAGACAAGTATTGGACTTACACTTATATTATATACTTATATATCTTATACTGATAAGATACTTATTGAGTATCTTATCAGCTCATCCCTATTTCATAACTGTGCTTTTCCCCACAGTGACCTGTCAAAACATATGTCTTGGAAAAAGGTATACAAATTACAAATAAAAAAAGTACAGAGCAGTGTAAAAGAATTTATATTGTTCACTACATTATAGTCTTTGTGTTTCTGTTCTGTCAACTGCAGCTGAGATATAGTTGGAGCAATGACAGCTGAGACAACCTTTGCCCTACTTCCTGTCACTATTCTGTTTGTCTGAGTCAGTTTGTTGGGTCTCACTGATATGCTCTTTTTACTTTGCTATTGTGAAAGTGTAACAGGTGCATTCAGTGTAACTGCACAGTGTAGTGTTTAAAAGGAAAGAAGGAAGCTCAAAAAAAAGAAAAAAAAAAGAAAACACTGGACAGTGCCCGTGGTACGATCCCAGGGAGGGAGGAACTCAGTTTTGTAAGACAGAGAAGTAACCACTGAGCTAAACCAGTGCGGTGACTTCAGCTGGAATGAGAGTATATAAACGTGAGTGTGTGAGATGAAAAAACTACACAGTATCGTTATTACTAAGACTTGTATGAATAAATGTTTTCCATATATTCTTATATTTTTGTATTTCTGCACTGGCTCATGATGTTACCTCAGGAAAACTCACACAGAAGCAGCTGGTATTACTAAGTTCTTTACAGACTCAGGGAAATTGAAAAAAATCCAATTGCCAAATGAACTGTAATATGTAATATCAGTCCTCACCGATTTATAGAAATAAAATGTATTTATGAATTGCTAACTTATTTAGCTTTTCTTTGTCCCCTGTAAATTTAACTTATGCTTAGGAAGTGTTTGGTTCTACATGGTTATTGTTGTTATAGGTCAAAGGAAAGATAAAACCAGTGACTACAAATTTACAACAGGCCAATCAGTCGCTGGTTATTTTTGACCCCTTAGTTTCTTGCATGTTTATCCATTCATTCATATGCATATGCTGTTCATAAACAGACTTGGTCATTGTCTCCCTCTGGTGGGCAGCTGATAATCCAACCACGTTAATACTCCTGTCCTAAGGCTCATGGTGGCAAGACAGAATACAAAAGTAGAAAAATTGAGGTTGCCAGGGCCGAGCCAAACTTTTATGGGGCCCTAAAAAGTGAAACACTAAGTGTGGTGATACCTAACTTGAATTAAAAGTAAACCAGTTTAATAACTTTGGTTTTGTAGAACAAATGGGCAAATGTGCACTAAATGAGCAATGTTCAACTTCAAAATAAAACCAAATAACTTAAGCTCAACATAATTAGGTATCCAATTATATCTAAAGATATCTAGATTTCTTTAATATGTTACAATGTTATATTTTTCTCCACACATTACTGGGACCCATGGTGATCATCTTAAAAGTCATTTGTGACTGGAAGGTCTCAGAAAGTGTCTTGGATTGTAGACAGTGCAATTAACAAAGCTGAGGATGCTTAATTTTGCAATGGGGCTGTTGAAGATGGATATGACATCAGAGGTGTCCCTCTGTAATGAGTAATAAACTGAGGGAGGCAAGATGGAGGTGTATGGACAAATCCTGGGAAGAGATGCAATTTGTTGGAAGGATGGAACTGCCAGGCTTGAGGCAACACAGAGTGCTGAGCAGATGGTACGTGGATGTGCTGAGAGAAGACATTAGGGTGACAGGATTGATTGAGAAGGATGCAGAGGATAGGTAGAAATGGAAATAAAAAGTCAGCAGAGATTAGCCTTTATTAGAAGCAGACGCAAGAAGACATAATACATTCTCTAGCCCCTTACCATAGCCTTTACCATCACAACTAGATGTCTAACCCTAACCCTTACCCTAACTCTAATCCTAACCCCAGTGGGTGGTTTTTATCCCTATACCTTACTCTAACTCCAACCCCAATCCCTAAACCCAACCCCCAAACCCCACCCACAAGTCCTAAACCCAACCCACACCCCCAACCCAACTTTTGTACAGATAGACTCCAAAAGGGCTGAAATGTGCTCCTTCTGGAAGAAGGCTCTTGCCACTGCCACCCTGACTCAAACGCACCTACTCCCATTCTCCTAGGACGTTTCTAGCCCAAGTTATTGCCAAAAAACTTTGCGATGTCTAATCGTCTTGGGAGTGGTACCGTTCGATCTGCAATGGCCCAACATGGGGGAGGTCGGAGGTCGGTTCCAACCCGATAGGACCCCCCCCCTTCAAAAGTTATTCCCAAAAACCTGGCATTGGGTGGGTTACATCCCTAACCCTAGCCTAACCCTAACCCTCTAATCCTAACCCTAAAATTACAATCTTGATACAAGAAAAAAAAGGAAAATGTGTCTCAGGTGAAACATTTGGGGAATTTAAACACACTATGTGAAAATGCAACAATCGCACACAATGAACTGTTGCGCTTTACTCCCTGAGGGTGAACTTATTAAACAAAAGGAATGGGTTTCAGGCATCATTAATTACAGCAATACATTTCAAAAGGACACTCAAAGATGGATTGTTAAAACTGGACAAAATATCACTCAGGAACAACAGTATTCACCAGAAATTCCATTCCTCCAGAAGACCTACACGAAGTGGCCGGGGAGAGGGAGGTCTAGGCTTCTCTGCTTAAGCTGACCCGACTTCGGATAAGCCGAAGAAGATGGATGGATGCCACTTTGGGCATACTCAACATGGTTTCTGTAGTGTAGTGGTTATCACGTTTGCCTAATATGCAAAAGGTCCTCGGTTCGAAACCGAGCAGAAACATCTTTGCTCTTAC
>JAFBJR010000831.1:77077-84830 GCA_016785285.1 Brachirus orientalis | reverse complement strand
CTGTCCACAGTGTCTGTCCACAGTGTAGTGTCTGTCCACAGTGTCTGTCCACGGTGTAGTGTCTGTCCACAGTGTCTGTCCACGGTGTAGTGTCTGTCCACAGTGTCTGTCCACGGTGTAGTGTCTGTCCACAGTGTCTGTCCACGGTGTAGTGTCTGTCCACAGTGTCTGTCCACGGTGTAGTGTCTGTCCACAGTGTCTGTCCACGGTGTAGTGTCTGTCCACAGTGTCTGTCCACGGTGTAGTGTCTGTCCACAGTGTCTGTCCACGGTGTAGTGTCTGTCCACAGTGTCTGTCCACGGTGTAGTGTCTGTCCACAGTGTCTGTCCACGGTGTAGTGTCTGTCCACAGTGTCTGTCCACGGTGTAGTGTCTGTCCACAGTGTCTGTCCACGGTGTAGTGTCTGTCCACAGTGTCTGTCCACGGTGTAGTGTCTGTCCACAGTGTCTGTCCACGGTGTAGTGTCTGTCCACAGTGTCTGTCCACGGTGTAGTGTCTGTCCACAGTGTCTGTCCACGGTGTAGTGTCTGTCCACAGTGTCTGTCCACGGTGTAGTGTCTGTCCACAGTGTCTGTCCACGGTGTAGTGTCTGTCCACAGTGTCTGTCCACGGTGTAGTGTCTGTCCACAGTGTCTGTCCACGGTGTAGTGTCTGTCCACAGTGTCTGTCCACGGTGTAGTGTCTGTCCACAGTGTCTGTCCACGGTGTAGTGTCTGTCCACACCACAGTGTCTGTCCACAGTGACTGTCCACAGTGTCTGTCCACAGTGTAGTGTCTGTCCACAGTGTCTGTCTGTCCACAGTGACTGTCCACAGTGACTGTCCACAGTGTCTGTCTGTCCACAGTGACTGTCCACAGTGTAGTGACTGTCCACAGTGTCTGTCTGTCCACAGTGTCTGTCCCCAGTGACTGTCCACAGTGACTGTCCCCAGTGACTGTCCACAGTGTCTGTCTGTCCACAGTGACTGTCCACAGTGTCTGTCCCCAGTGACTGTCCACAGTGTCTGTCTGTCTGTCCACAGTGACTGTCCACAGTGTCTGTCCACAGTGTCTGTCCACAGTGTCTGTCCACAGTGTCTGTCCACAGTGTCTGTCCACAGTGTCTGTCCACAGTGTCTGTCCACAGTGTCTGTCCACAGTGTCTGTCCACAGTGTCTGTCCACAGTGTCTGTCCACAGTGTCTGTCCACAGTGTCTGTCCACAGTGTCTGTCCACAGTGTCTGTCCACAGTGTCTGTCCACAGTGTCTGTCCACAGTGTCTGTCCACAGTGTCTGTCCACAGTGTCTGTCCACAGTGTCTGTCCACAGTGTCTGTCCACAGTGTCTGTCCACAGTGTCTGTCCACAGTGTCTGTCCACAGTGTCTGTCCACAGTGTCTGTCCACAGTGTCTGTCCACAGTGTCTGTCCACAGTGTCTGTCCACAGTGTCTGTCCACAGTGTCTGTCCACAGTGTCTGTCCACAGTGTCTGTCCACAGTGTCTGTCCACAGTGTCTGTCCACAGTGTCTGTCCACAGTGTCTGTCCACAGTGTCTGTCCACAGTGTCTGTCCACAGTGTCTGTCCACAGTGTCTGTCCACAGTGTCTGTCCACATGTCCACAGTGTCTGTCCACAGTGTAGTGTCTGTCCACAGTGTCTGTCCACAGTGTAGTGTCTGTCCACAGTGTCTGTCTGTCCGCAGTGACTGTCCACAGTGTCTGTCCACAGTGTAGTGTCTGTCCACAGTGTAGTGTCTGTCCACAGTGACTGTCCACAGTGTCTGTCCACAGTGTAGTGTCTGTCCACAGTGTCTGTCTGTCCGCAGTGACTGTCCACAGTGTCTGTCCACAGTGACTGTCCACAGTGACTGTCCACAGTGTAGTGTCTGTCCACAGTGTCTGTCCACAGTGACTGTCCACAGTGTCTGTCTGTCCACAGTGACTGTCCACAGTGTCTGTCCCCAGTGACTGTCCACAGTGTCTGTCTGTCTGTCCACAGTGACTGTCCACAGTGTCTGTCCACAGTGTCTGTCCACAGTGTCTGTCTGTCTGTCCACAGTGTCTGTCCACAGTGTCTGTCCACAGTGACTGTCCACAGTGACTGTCCACAGTGTCTGTCCACAGTGTCTGTCCACAGTGTCTGTCCACAGTGACTGTCTGTCCACAGTGACTGTCCACAGTGTCTGTCCACAGTGTAGTGTCTGTCCACAGTGTCTGTCTGTCCACAGTGACTGTCCACAGTGTCCAGCCCTGGACGACGTCCTCAAACACAGAAGACTAAAAAAACACATACAAACACACATGTTGCAACAGAGCAAATAACATGTAGCAAGTCTTAGCTAACATGTAAAAAGTCAGTACTTTAGGTCGACCTTGTTACCATGGCTACAGCAGTTTCCCCAGCCAAATCAGAAGCGTTGAGGTTGAGGGGGCGTGGCCTTTACCTACAAGCGCTGTAAGTCGTCACCAGAAGACTAAAAAAACACATACAAACACACATGTTGCAACAGAGCAAATAACATGTAGCAAGTCTTAGCTAACATGTAAAAAGTCAGTACTTTAGGTCGACCTTGTTACCATGGCTACAGCAGTGGGGGGGGCCAAATCAGAAGCGTTGAGGTTGAGGGGGCGTGGCCTTTACCTACAAGCGCTGTAAGTCGTCACCCAATCGGAGAAGAAGGGGACCAGCTGACTGGGTCGCCGGTAGGTCACGTGTGTGTTTGTCCGTCAGGTGTGGAGCAGAAGGTGGACGAGCTCTCTCAGCTGAAGGTCAAAGGCGTGGTGATTGGCCCGCTCCACGTGGCTCCGCCCAACGACGTCGTGACGCTGAGGTTTGAGGACGTTTCTCCTGAGGTGGGAAACCTGGACCAGTTCAGAGGTTTGGTCCAGGCCGCTCACAGGAAAGGTCAGTGACCTCTCCCTCACTTACATTTGACACGTTTCTGGATTTATTTGAATGAAAGCTGTTTTTTTTTCAGGTATTTCTGTGGTTCTGGATCTGACTCCAAACTACCAGGGATCATCTGGACCCTGGTTCTCCAACTCCAGTGTGACCAGTGTGGCAGAGAGACTGAAGGTCAGAGGTCACCACTCATTAGCATTAGCATTAGCATGAAGCAGCAGTGTGGTTTTGTGTCTCTGTCTCTTGTGTGGTCCCAGACCAGGTTTTCATGTGGACACACGTCTTTAATCTTCAGATTATAATCCTGTCATGTGCAGATGTTTACGCCACCATGTGTCGGCGTCTGGATCATGTGACTTGTCTCTGTGTCCTCAGTCGGCTCTCGTCTTCTGGCTGAATGAAGGTGTGGACGGCGTCCAGCTGGACGGGGTGGAGCATGTGTCCACCGCGGTGCCGTCTCTGTGGACAGACATCAGAGCCATCGTCCAGAACGAGACGGAGCAGCGTCCCAACAAAAGGTGCGGAAAGGCGTCCAGCTGATCCGACAGGTCCAAATCTGCTAACGGGAACAAGTCCCTCATGCTTGTGTTTGCAGAGTCCTGATCGGGATCACGGACCGGTCCTCAGCCGAGGACGTGTCCTCCCTCCTCTCCTCCACTGGTGTCGACCTCCTCGTCTCCCGCGTCCTCGGCCCCGGAGACTCTGACGCCGCGGAGCGAGCTCAGTCCATCCAGAGACTGTATTCGTCCCACGAGCAGACCAAGCTGGCCTGGAGCCTGGGGGGTCGGACCCAGGGCCACCTGGCGTCTGTGGTGGGCCCGGCTCTGGTTAGACTGCACCAGCTGCTGCTGCTCACGCTGCCGGGGACGCCCGTCTTCAACTATGGAGACGAGGTTGGCCTGATGGACGAGGTGAGAGACATCTGTCAACATCTGTCCATTATTGTCTCAATGAATCGATCCGATGTTTGGTTCCTAAAAGGTGATAAAATATTGATCTGTCAAAAACCTGGAAATGATGATTTTCTCTAATGTCTTATTTTAATGATTTATTTGCTATTTGGAGCAAAGAAACCTGAAAATATTCACATTTATAAAGCTGAAAATCACAAAAACTTGGTTTTAATTCTTTAAAAAACACAAACAAATCGAATGATCAAAACAGCTGACAATTAATTTAGTAACTGATCAATAATCAATAAATTGTTGCAGCTGTAGAGAGGAAGTGTAGTGGTCTGAGTTTGCAACTGATGGTTCAAAATGCTTTAATGAAAAACCTTTTTGCTCCAAAACATGTCATTTCTGTTTCATGCCTCCATAATTTTCAACCCTTTCAAAGTAAAAGCACAGATTATAAACGACTTAGTGCAGCTTTAACTCGTCAAAACAGATTATATTTTAGTTGTTTACACGAGGCAAAGATAACCAAACGTTATCATACACACTTTATAGCTCTGAACCACATTAACAGTAGCTTATATTAGGTAACGCTGGCGAGCTAGCTAAATGTCATTAACGTTAAGGGTCATAACTCACAAACTCTGTGTTTTTGGAAACGTTCCACGTGTGATGTTGTCAGTGTGAAAATACAGGTGTGCAAACATGGAGGCACCTGCCTGATGTTAGCGCCTTCGGCTAACATGTGAGTACAACTGATGAGTTTCTCTGGAATGTTGACTTTTTATTGTCTTCTCTAAAGGACACAAAGTTTCCCAGGATGCTTTGGGATTCTGACGAGGAGCTGAACGGGACTCGACAGGTAAACGACGACGACATGACGTCATTTTCTCGCTCATATCATTTCACCCCCTGGTGGTGCGGTGTATAAAATCAGTGTGTCATCTGCATAAATGAGCCCATGTTTTGTGGTTTATAATGATGTTGAACAGACGAGTTCTCAGGACGGAGCCTTGAGGAACTCCTCATGTGAGTGTTGTTCTTCTGTGACTCTGTGCAGGAGCAGAGGGACGAGCGTCTCTCCTGTCGCCAGTTTTTCCGCAGCGTGAGCGACCTGCGTGGTAAAGAGCGCTCCCTGCTGTTTGGCGACTTCGTCCTCCTCTTTAACTCCTCCTCCTCCCTGGCGTACCTACGAGTCTGGGATCAGAGTCCTCGCTACGTGGCTGCCTTCAACTGGGCGGAGGAAGAGGCAGTGCTGCAGCTGCGTGACGCATCGCTGCCCCCGCAGGCCGTGGTGATGCTGAGCACCAACAGCAGCGCCCTCCCCGCAGACAGCAGCATGGACCTGAGCGACCTGCGACTGGGCCCCGGGCAGGCCGCGCTCCTCAGGTTCCTCCACACTGGATAGAGTCTCTTACAGATTCAGATGAAAATTAATTCTCTCTTCTCACTTATTTGTTCTTGAAGGAATTAGGATTAAATGATGTTTAAAGATTCAGTCAGACTGGATTTAAGGCAGAGGGAGGAGTCAGAAATTAATCTGCCGAGTCACAGTAAAATAATCTGCTGAGTCACAGTACATTCATCTGCCAAGTCACAGTACATTAATCTGCCGATTCACAGTACATTAATCTGCTGAGTCACAGTACATTAATCTGCCAAGTCATAGTACATTAATCTGCCGAGTCACAATAAATTAATCTGCCGATTCACAGTACATTAATCTGCTGAGTCACAGTACATTAATCTGCTGATTCACAGTTCATTAATCTGCTGAGTCACAGTACATTAATCTGCCGATTCACAGTACATTAATCTCCCGATTCACAGTACATTCATCTGCCGAGTCACAGTACATTAATCTGCTGAGTCACAGTACATTAATCTGCCGATTCACAGTACATTAATCTGCTGAGTCACAGTACATTAATCTGCTGAGTCACAGTACATTAATCTGCCGATTCACAGTACATTATTCTGCTGAGTCACAGTACATTAATCTGCTGATTCACAGTTCATTAATCTGCTGAGTCACAGTACAGTAATCTGCTGATTCACAGTACATTAATCTGTCAAGTCACAGTAAAATAATCTGCTGAGTCACAGTACATTAATCTGCTGAGTAACAGTACATTAATCCCACTTTTGTTGGAGAAGATTTAAAATAAAAATTATTCATCAAATGTTGGAGGCATGTCCAAAATGGCTCCGCCCCCTGCACCGTCCACACTCGTGTCCAGCAGTAGCATGGCTCCGCCCCCTGCACCGTCCACACTCGTGTCCTCGTGTCCAGCAGTAGCATGGCTCCGCCCCCTGCACCGTCCACACTCGTGTCCAGCAGTAGCATGGCTCCGCCCCCTGCACCGTCCACACTGGGCTTGAATCAAACACTGTGTCGTCAGGTGTGTTTGTGTTTGTTGTACTTCCTGTGAAAAGTCAATAAAAATGAACAGAAGAGATTTTCAGAGTGACGTCTCTTCTCTTCTCTTCTTCTCTTTTTTTGGATGTAAAATATAAAAATTGAACACTTACTGATGATGATGATGTCACACCAGGTCTTTTCTATGAGACAATCAGCTCTTTGACATCTGTCAACAATCATCTGATGTTGATCAGAGGCAAGAGTGCTAACCACTACACCAACCGTGGGCCCGCAGTATAAACACTTTTAATTTGAAATTGTTTGAAATGTCATCACGAATATTATTATAACATCATGGTGGAAAATCACCTGCCCCTACTGACCACACTAGAAGTTCTGTGACTCCAAAGTTACATGAGAACTTTACCACTGTAATCAGTAAGTTATAAATACTTAAATGCAACCAGCTGTAAATGTAAAAATAAATAAAACGTTGAAAATGAGAAGTCTACAAAATCAAATATGAAAAAAATGGCTATAGTTTAAAGTCTAAACTATAAAAGGAGAAGGAGCTGAAGTTTAACAGCTTCAATTCTCTGAACTGTCCCTTTAATAAACAAACAGCAGGTGTTTATCTGTAAATGATCTGCTCCTCTGTCTTCACTGGTAACATCTTCAGTGGGTGAAGATCAGTGAGTGTAGATGTTTGGCAACATGGTGTGTGTGTGTGTGTGTGTGTGTGTGTGTGTGTGTGTGTGTGTGTGTGTGTGTGTGTGTGACGTTGTTAGTATCAGGATCAGAGGACATTTGTCTTCTGGTCCAGTCCAGTCTCTCTGATCTTCTGGATCTTCTTCTTCTGCAGCTGGAGAACAGATTCTTGACCTGATGACAACAGTATCTAGTATTTATCTTTAAACAATATTATCCTCCATGATCCAGATCCCTGGTCTCTCACTGGTCAGATCTTCAGACAGGGTGAGTTTTGGATGAGCACTGTTTGGATCCAGAACCACAGGACTGTAGGAGACCACGTCCTTCATCTTGTTACAGATGTTGAAGGTCTATCAGAGAGAAACCTGACAGTAGAATGAAGTTAATGAAAAAAGGGCAATAAATAATGTTTAAATAATGTGATTCAAATTAGCTCATCACTAACGTAAGATTGTAATTGTGTCACAGGAGGCAGTTAAAAATACTTTAGTAATTTAAATGTACCTTTGTGTTTCTTTTTAAAGATGCCGAATCAATTACAATTTACATTATCGTAGTTTAAAACTAAAATTAATTAAATATTTACATGTGTTCTTCTACTTGTACTTATGTGAAAATAAAATGTGACGAACAGTGAATCGAGTCTGGTGCGGTCTGTGCTGCAGTTTCCATTTTGGCCACTGTTGGGACGGAGCGGAGGAGGGGGGCGCTGCAGCGACAGAGCAAAAAAGAAAAGAAAAGGTCGACGAAGAAGCGGAAGCGGAAATGAGTCTCTTTTGTTTTGAAAGTGGGAAATTTTAAAGTCGTCGGTGACGTTAAACGAACGTGAATGGGAAAAATGGAATAAAAGCGACGAAAAAGAGACGAAATGAGCGTAAAGTGACAGAAGTTCGGCCTGAATGTG
>JAFBJR010000831.1:54577-72077 GCA_016785285.1 Brachirus orientalis | reverse complement strand
GAAGAACAATAAGCATGTCTGTTCCCTGATTGGCTGTTTGCTCTGACTGTGTTTCCTGCAGAGATGCTTCGTGGGAGATGGAGGCAAACGCATATTCAGAGCTGCTGGAGGTTTACAAACACTGCGACGCTCTCACCTGCCTCTGCAACGATGGACCCACACACTCGGCACAGAGCGGGTACAACAGTCAACCCATGCCACACTCTAGTGAAAAGTGGAGCACTTAAAGGGATACCTCAGGTTTTCTAAAGTGTGTTTGTGTCAGGTACTGACTGTGCCCTGAGCACTTCCTCCTGCAAGAACCAGCCACAGACACAGAGGCTCACACTCAGTGAAAACATGAATGTCAGCACAGACACAAGATAAAATGGATTTTAACCACTGAACAAAAGTGTCACCCTAATTAAATCTACATCAGTCTAAGTCTACGACATCTACACAACATCATCTCACTGTTAGACAGACAGGAAAACAACAGGAAAGTGAAGTTTGTAAACCACTCACTCTCCCACACCAAAGTCCATAGAGAAAATCAGTGATTTTAGCTCACAGGGACACATGAGTTGTTGATCCACTGCTGCCTCCATCACTCACTTCAAATGTCTAATTTTGTCAATTTGGCATTCGAAATATTTAATTTAGGGTTACCTCAGTGACACAAAGTGACCACACGAGGCAGCAGTAGACCAGCAGCTCCTGTGTCCCTGTGAGCTAAAATCACTGATTTTCTCTATGGACTTTGGTGTGGGAGAGTGAGTGGTTTACAAACTCCAGTTTCCTGTTGGAAAAGTCTGTCTGACAGTGAGATAAAGACGTGAACATGTTCTGAAGATATCATAGACTGAAACTGAAGTAGATTTTATGACATGAGTCTTTTGTTTATGGGCTAAAGTCAGTTTTACCTACAACGGTGATATGAACATGGAGTTTCCCACAGAGACGCCTCACCATGTTTCTGCCTTTGCTCTCGTCTCCAGGTGGTTTGAGGTGATTCGCTGTCGACTGTGTGGATCCAGAGGAACTCACCGGAAATGTTCGGGGCTGAAGGTGGACGCCAGAGACTGGGCCTGCACCGACTGCACCCGGGCCACTGGAGGGAAAGGTCTGACCGATCGTTTTGTCCAGATGATTGACTTTATGTTAAATGACCGGCAGACTGTCTGCCAGCTGATTTTGAGGGTCGTGCTCTTTTTGGTCTGTTGTTACTAAGCAACCATAACCTGGGAGCAGCAGAGAGGACAGAAGGTTCACTGAAGTAACATAGTAAAGCAAGTCAAAAAAATCCAAACCTTAACCCTTTGTGTTTGTGTACGTATGTGTGTGCGTGCGCGTGTGTGTGCTTGTGTGTGTGCGTGTGTGTGTGTGCATCTTCTCCTTCACCTGCTAATTCAGGAGCTTCATCTGACTGTTGTTCTGTGGCGGCCATTTTCTGCCATTAACTAGTTCCAAATTCTTTCATTCAGAAACTTCCAAATCTTAATCTCTTAATAAGAACATTGTTGGTATTTTACTAATTGGAATGTAATTTCAGAAATATTCACCTTATTTCAAAGATAATTTCGTTCTCAAATCAGTTGAAATGAACTGCAGAATTAATGGTTTCACATACTTCAGCATAGAAACTTTGTTCACAAAATGTGCAACTTTCATCCCTCAATTCAGCTTTTTCAAAGGTTTTTCACAGTATTTCCAGCCTTTTCCAGAGTTTGACAATGGTGTGTGTTGTGTGGAAGGTTCACAGTGAGAGAAGCTCTTCAACTCGGTCACAACATTTCTCTTCACAAATGTCACTCTTCATCCATGATTTCCTACCAGAGCATGTTTCAAACAATGTGAAGGTTTGAATCCATTCTTTGAATCGCTCATTTTAGACAGATCTTTCTTCTCTCTTAACATTCAGACGTTCATTTAGAAACTTGGAGTCATGCTTTCACATTCTCAGTCAAACCACGTCAGTGTCATATTTGGCTTCAGCTCAGTCAGAAAACATTATTCCGACTGCTCTTTCTTCACATGATGTGTGTGGTAACTGTTCAAATGTAGCAAATCACATGAAACCAGACAGATTTTTGTTTCTGCACTGCAGTGCACGTCGATAGTTTGAAGAAAAACAATTTATAAACTAAATATTAAATGCAGAAAACAGGTTTTTTTTTTTCAAATAAAATGTGTGAACTTAGATAAGGGGCTGGTTATTCAGTGTATTTACAATGGAGGTGTTATTCCTGGAGTGTGTTTGCACTCGTCCATCTGCTGACTCTGCACGTGTTTGTTCTCTCTCCTGTCATGAAGCCTCGTTAGTTGTGTCTCCTAAAAGCAGACCAAGAAAGAACCGTCTGTCCAAACGCCGCCTGTCCACCATCCGCTCCTCCATCAGCTGTAAAAGGTACTCAAATCAAACACACCCGTCCTCCTCTGCCTGGTTTCTTCACCATCACCACCTAAAAACAATAAGTCAAATAACTGATTGATTACAATGTTGGTATGTTACGATAGAAGTCCGTCTGTTTGAATAGAAAGTCTGCAGTCACTTTGACAACATAATGTTGTAAACTTTAGGAAAGTTCTTCTGGTCACATCTAAGAAACGTCTTTTACTGGATTTAAAGGAGGACAAATTTAATCCACACCAGTTGTGAAGTATTGTATTAGCTTGTGTTTTCTGGTAATTAAAGCTCTAATGGAGAAAAAAATAAGATTGATATTTTTTCTTATTTTTCTCATGAAAAACTTTAGCATAGTTTCTCAGAAAGTAGTCTTGTTGATTGATTGAAAATCATTCTTTGCCGTCTGCATCATGGAGTCTACTGTTTCTGGCCAGCAGGTGGCGCTGTTTCCATGTACACCATGAAATGTTGAATTATCAATCCACTTTATTTATAGAGCACATTTAAAAACAACAGTTGTCCAAGGTGCTGTACAGTAACATTCAAATACCATAAAACATAAATACTAAGTAAAAACATAAAAACAGACAAACTGCAGTTCTGACGTTCTGACATACAAATACGAATACGAAGTACTTTTATTCATCCCCGAGGGGAAATTCTTTTGATACAGCAGCATACACATCAGGTAAGGAAGACAAGAAGAAGAACATCCAATACAATTTTTTTTTTTTTTTTTTTTTTTTTCTTTTTTTTTTCCCATATAAACATAAACATAACCATCAGCTCATTCTGTGTCAGAGGCCAAGGAGAAGAATTTGTCACATGACACCTTGTCTCTCGTTGTGTCCGTCAGAGCGTCCTCACCTGTCGCGTCCAGCTCGCCTGAGGAGCTGCTGCAGGCTCTGGTGCCTCAGCTCCGCCCCCTCAGTGTCCAGGTGAAGGTGAGCGGGTGTCAGGCTCTGCCCGCTGGACTGGATCTGGTCCGGAGGCCCGACTTTGACCCCACGTGCTCCCTGTCTGTCAGGTGAGAGGAGGATAAACCCGACCCGCACTCTGGTCTCCGTTCAGAAAATGACACAACACATTGGTCACGTTTGCGACTCTTCATCCAGGTTCATGGAGAAGTGGCAGACTACGTTTCCCAGCAGCCTCCAGGACGGCGAAGCAGCCAGGCTGCTCTTCCTGAAGCTGCTGGTGCAGCAGATCCAGGACTGTGTGGTTTTCGAAGGTCCAAATGGATCCAAAAATCTGGCTCTGGACTCTCAGGGTGTGTGACAAGATTTACATAAACATTTGATTATTGTGTTGAATCCAACTCACTCAGACTATGTGGTTGCAAGTTGAATTTCTGTTGCATGTTTACATTCAAACTGGACTCAAACTGGTCCAGACTCTCTGTACATGTTCTACAGTACCTGCCCCTGACCTTTGACCCTGAAATAATGGAGGAAGCAGGTCCACAGAAGAAGAAACGGAAAGAAACACAGACAGAATTTATGCTGAGTCATCTGGAAAAATTAAATAATTTTAAGTTATTAGATGGTAGAAAGACAAGGAATGAAGCTACACATGCTAACAACTAGCTGCTAGCTTAAGTTGTTTTCTTTTCCACTACACAGTTTCGGCTCGGCTCGGCTCGGCTCAGCTCTACTTGGTTTGATATCAGACTCTTAGTTTTCCATGACTAGTTCCTCCTGGACGTGGACGTGGACGTGGTCGTCATAGAAACAGCCGTGACACAAACGCGTGACGGTCACAGCAGTTGTTTTTTTTTTCCTCAGTTTTCTAAACAGATGAGTTCACTGAATGGTTCAGTACTTCCTGACTCCGTCTGACACAGTCACTGAAGTGAAATACGGCTGAACGGCTTGTGATTGGGCTCACCATCTCCGTCTTTCAGCAGTGCTGTCGCTAAATACACCAGACTCCTCTGTTAAATATGGACATTTTACAAATGTCCTTGTTAAATGTTGCAGATTAACGCATGTTTTCAGGATTTTCAAGTCTTTTTAACTCATCTACAGTTCAACATTGTTCGCGCTCGTGACTCTTCCAGTGACGACGCTCTCTGACCAATCAGTGGCCGGCAGTCTGTCCACGTCACATGTTAGTATCAGAACAGGGACTAAAAACAGAACCAGGTACCAGGTTCTATCACTGATGGAAAAGAAAAAAAAAAGATTAGAGTCGAGCCGAGCCGTGCTACAACTGTACAGTGAAAAAGCACCATAGCAGGCTAAAAGGAGGCATATCGCTACCTCTTGTAATCAAGTCAAGCACACTTCATTCAGGAAATCCATTTACTGGGACAAGGACAGTGAAGGAAAGTGAGCTGCTGGTCTACTGCTGCCTCGTGTGGTCACTTTGTGTCACTGAGCTAAATCTGAACAAAGACCAACTCATGTTCTGAGCAGCAACAATGTGACCTGATCAAAGCAGAAAAATGATGAAACAGCATCGTACTTAGGTGTGTGTGTGTGTGTGTGTGCGCGTGTGTGTGTGTGCGTGCGCATGTCTGTCCTCAGCTCTACGTGAGGACCTTTACTTTGACGTCGGCTGTCTGCTGGCGCTCTCTCTGGTTCATGGTGGCCCCGCCCCCAGCTTCTTCTCCCGCACGCTCTACCAGTGTCTCTTCAACTTCCCGCCCAGCGGCTCCCTCACTGTCGATCACATGACGCCCAACACGCACTTCACATGCCAAGTTAGCAGGGTGAGTGAGTGAGCGAGCAAGCGAGTGAGTGAGTGCCCCGCCCACAAACCACCTCTTTTTATTTTTCAGCACAAAAAAATCCCACAAATCAAAGTAAGAGCAGGTTTGATTGGCTGCTTTCAGATCGCAGAGGCGGAGTCTCTGGACGACCTGAAGGACGCCGTGACTTCAAGCTGGGAGTATTTGGAGATGGCCGGCTGCAACCGGCCAATCAGCAGCCTGGAGGACAGAGAGACGTTGGTGGGGGACTTGGTCAATTTCACGTTGATCACCAGGATGCAGCTTCCCCTGCAGAGGTCGCCACTCACAATCAATCAATCAATCAATATCTTTATGATACTGTATTAGCTTTATGACAACAAAACAATACTTTTAGTTTGATGACAACATTAGCTATAGCCCAGACACTTTTCTTTCTCTGACCATAAATTATCCAATCCAATCCAACTTTATTTTTAAAGCGTTTTAAAAACAACAGCGGAAACATCAGGGATAAATCAAATATTGAAAAATACTACCTAAAATACCTAAAAACAAATAACAAAATAGATTAAAAAAAAATATATATATATGTATACATACATATGCAGTATGTATACATATACACTACCAGTCAAAGGTTTGGGTACACTTTCTGATTTGAATTCAATGAGAAAGTGTAACACACACACACACACACACACACACACACACATACATATATAAATAACACAAATAAACATGTAATAAAAACAATAAAAAAGAGACACTAAAGGAGCCTGTCAAATATGTAGAGGAAGATCTTTCACAATCTACGCACAGCAACAGAAAATAAGTAAATTATGTTTAATCAACTCATGTTTTAGGCCAAACCGCTGCTGTTGACTCTTGTGTGGAGGTCAGCTCAGTGGGCGTGGCTTAACTCCAGGTCAGGTCAGAAGTGAGCAGCAGAGAAGCGTAGCTGCTTCTTCAGTGGCCTCAGGTTGACCTCACAGCACCGAATCCTTCCTCTGACCTCATCTTCTCTTGGTTTGTTTCCTGCTGCAGGTTTCGCAAAGGTTTGCAGACTCTTGGCGTCTTCGATCAGGTGATTTTTCCTCTCTGTGATGAAACACTCTGAGTTCTTACAGACACCAGACATGCGATGTGACTGCCATGTTGTCTAACCTGATCCAGGTGCAGCTCTTCCCGTCTGTGTTCTACAGTGTCTTCTGTGAGGCAGCAGGCCGTCTCACTGCTCACACCATCGGTCACTTCTTCACCATCCGCTTCTCTGAGGAAGAGGAGAAGCTGGACAGGGAAACGCCTGTCGTCTCCTTCTGGAGACACTTCCTGGTCGAGTGTGAAGGTATGGAAACGCTTTCTGTGGCGGCTTCATCCATATCGCTGCGTTTGGGTTTCAAAATGTTGATGATCCAGTCTTATTTTGAAATAGGTTGTATTTTAGCCAGAAATTGAGACTTTTATTTTGAAACGTTCAGGGTTGAATTTCATCACTTCTTACTTTTTCTCCTGTTGTTGCCTCTCCTCCTCCCTTGGTTCCTTCCTCTCCTCCCTTACCTCCTTTCCTCTCAGCTGGCCGGAGCTCCATTTCCCTGCAGGACCTCCTGCTCTTTGCCTCAGGAGCTGAGCAGCTGCCAGTTGTCGACTTCACTCATCCCTCCATCTCCTTCCTCCACCCCCTCAGCTCCTCCTCCTCCTCCTCCTCCTCCTCCTCTGATAAAGAGGAGGAGGAGTCTAAGGACAGAGGTCTCTTCCCTCAGAGTGACCCCAGCTGTCATCACCTCCTCCTGCCCGTCACCTCGTCCTATGAGGCCTTCAAAAGCTCCATGGAGCAGGCGGTCAGCCACCACCTTCACCTCCTCCCGACCAAGAGTTAAAGTGGGCGGAGCCAAGCATCAAGATCCACGTTAAAGTCATCACATGACACAGGAAAATGTCGCAGTATTTCATATTGTGACATTTCATTGATAAATATTGTGAACGGTGGTTTGGTGCTGTAGTTGAGCCTCCTGCCACTAGTTGGCGGCAGACTTTGACTCTCCTTTCCTCAGCCCTCAGTGGACAAAGTAAACTGTATGTTGTCGATTGAGATTTCTTTTTTTTCCGAGAGTTTTTCTAAAAATAGAGGGAAAAAAGTATTATATCGTCACCTGTGTATCAGTGTGTTCCATTTACATTAGTGATGTCACCTTTGACCTGATCATGTTCCACTGAAGAAGAAGTGGATGCAAATGTTTCATCAGCTAGCCACTGTTAGCAGTAGCAGTGGATAAAAACACTGGTTCTATTTTGAGCACTAACTAACCCTCAACCTGGAAATTCTGACTGGAAGTGGACAAACTGTTTCAAAGTAAATGACAGACAGCAGCTGTGAGGAGTTCAGGTTCCGCTGTAGACCCTGTAGTAGACCCTGTGGGAGACCCTGTGGTAGACCCTGTCGAGACCCTGTAGGAGACCCTGTAGTAGACCCTGTCGAAACCCTGTAGTAGACCCTGTCGAGACCCTGTTGTAGACCCTGTTGTAGACCCTGTAGTAGACCCTGTCGAGACCCTGTAGTAGACCCTGTCGAAACCCTGTAGTAGACCCTGTAGTAGACCCTGTGGGAGACCCTGTAGTAGACCCTGTAGTAGACCCTGTCGAGACCGTGTAGTAGACCCTGTCGAGACCGTGTAGTAGACCCTGTGGGAGACCCTGTAGTAGACCCTGTCGAAACCCTGTAGTAGACCCTGTCGAGACCCTGTAGTAGACCCTGTTGTAGACCCTGTTGTAGACCCTGTTGTAGACCCTGTAGTAGACCCTGTCGAAACCCTGTAGTAGACCCTGTAGTAGACCCTGTCGAGACCCTGTAGTAGACCCTGTAGTAGACCCTGTCGAGACCGTGTAGTAGACCCTGTCGAGACCGTGTAGTAGACCCTGTAGTAGACCCTGTAGTAGACCCTGTAGTAGACCCTGTCGAGACCCTGTAGTAGACCCTGTAGTAGACCCTGTCGAGACCCTGTAGTAGACCCTGTAGTAGACCCTGTAGTAGACCCTGTAGTAGACCCTGTCGAGACCCTGTAGTAGACCCTGTAGTAGACCCTGTCGAGACACTGTAGTAGACCCTGTAGTAGACCTGTAGTAGACCCTGTAGTAGACCCTGTAGTAGACCCTGTAGCGCCCCCCTGCTGCTCAGACCTCTGACATTTGATCCACAGTGAACTTGTGTGTTTGAAGTCGTGTCTCATGTTCAGGGACAAAACTATTGTAGCATTAAAAAAAAAAAACAAAAAAAAAAAATATTTTCTGACATGTGATTAAAAATGATTGTTTATATAATATTCAGAAAGTCTCTTTTTTTTCTCTTTTTTATAACTTTGCTTTACAAGCTATTTTTGTACTGTAGTCATATTTTATTGTAAATATTCATCTTTTTCTGTTTGTCATTTCTTTTGTTTGTCAACATATATCTGTTTGTTTGTTCGTTCTTGGGAAATAAATCGGCTCAAGTCGAATGTCTGTGAAGTTTGTTTGGTTTCAAAATAAAACAAGTTTCCCTTCACGTGTGATGATGAATGGTTGAATGGGAGGGACACGCAGCTGTCCACACTGTCCTGTCCTTTAACATTCACTGCACAGCTGCTTGTAATGTCTGTATTTACACTTAAATACTGGTCAATACAAAATGACAAACAGCATCAAGACTGAGTGAATACAAAAACTAAAGTAAATATAAACAAATAATGTGACCTCTTTTAAAAAGGTCAGTTTGCTCTTTGTAAAACCTGCATGTATGAATAAAGTTTTATCATAGTTCATATCATTAATTTTCTTTTATCATTTATACAAAAACAGCTGAAATAGATCAAGTCAAGTTGAATTTCAATATTCTTTTCACTAAATAAAGAGATAGAAGAAGAGTGAGTGAGTAAACCAGGGGTCAGTGACCTGCAGCTCTACGGCGCCTCCCAGTGGCTCCCCGTAGCTTTGAACAAAACACTAGGTTTATTTTATTTTAAGAATCAGAATACTTTTTAAGAGATCAAGGCGAGAAGTAAAAGTGGTTTCATATTCCATCCACTAAAATGTGCGTCACATCTAAATGTCTTTGTCAGATGTGATAATAAAAACCTGACAAACACCTAAATGAAGTCATGTTCACATTAAAAGCCCTGTCCATGTGTGGATCCACACAATTAGAACAGTAAAACCCAAATCATGTTTTATTGATTTCACTTTAAACTGATTGACATTGTTCTGTGTTTTTCATCACTTCATAAAAGTTAGGGTGAGGGTGAGTAATAAATACAACAATCTACAGTTCTTTTATAAAAATAGCGTATCTGTATATATAACTTAGTACATGTTGTCTTCATTTTAAGGTCAAATAGGTTTTGCAGCTCCAGATTGATCATAACTATGATAAGATGAATGAATGAATGAATGATGAGTGAATAAATTAAAGATCCCCCAACAACATGGACTTTGATGAGAAGCTTTGAACTTCGGCGCTGAAGATGACGCTGACCAGTAGAGGGCAACATTGCACCTCTCTGTGAAGAGCCGGCCGGAAATCATGGGAAGAAGACGCTTGCATGTCACGTGACTCACCAAGCGTATTTTACTGTTTCTTATATTTCGCAGCAGAGTGAGACCTCTTTGCTCCCGCCCCTTTTTCTCTCTCTTCCCTCGCCTTTGCTTGTTCGTTTCCGGTTTGGGCCTCAGAGGAATGAGAGGAGTGAGACCTCCTCCTCCTCTTTCGCTTTTCTGTCTCTGACGTACAGTCGACGTCAAACGTACAGCCTACGTCACCTGTTCGCCACGTCATCGGATGCTCCGTCACCACCATCAACATCCAACATGGCGGCGTCTGTCCGGGAGAAGCAGACAGGTCTGTGGGACTGACTTTTCCCGCCTTTACGGCCTTTTTTATCGGGAACAACGCATCGTTAGAGAGCGACGGGAGTCGGAACGAGTCGGAGTCTGTGAGGAGACGTTTGTCCGGGAATGTCAGGCCGTTCATCCGCTAAGTAACCAACTCACTAGCCGCGTTAACTTGCCGTAAATCCACTCAGCTGTGACCAACGCGCTTTACCTTGACGTTTATGTAACTAGTCCTGTCATGACTAGTTAGCAAAACGTGCCGTTCCCTGGTTGACCGGAAGCGTTTACCAGCTTCTTAGCCTTTTAGCTCGCGGTGCGATTAGCTTCATAACGGAGCAGTTAGCTTGCTGAAGCTAACTGCTAACAGCTGCTAAATGAGTGTTTAGTGCTGAAAGTGCGACGGTGTCGTAACAAATCAGTGATTGTCCACCACAGACTGATTGACAGTCTGTTAGGATTAAGGGTTAGGGTTAAGGGTTAGGGTTTAGTGATGACGTCAGTGGTCATAGTTAAACTGTATTCTTATGATGTCTGCGTTTTACTGGTGACGCCCTGTTCTATTTTCGCCTGTGAAAACACAGTTTACATGCAGACACTTTTATGTTCAAACTGATAAACTTTATTGGTTTTTGTAAATATTCACTCATTTTGAATGTGACTAATAATCTCAAAGTCTCGCCTGAATGACCTGAATTTTTGAACCACTTTAAATGATCTCACACACACACACGCACACATGTTTGTGCTTCTATCATAGTGAGGACCCTCATAGACATAATACATTCTCTAGCCCCTTACCCTAACCTTAACCATCACAACTAGATGCCTATCCCTAACCCTACAACCAGGTCTTAACCCTGAAAAAGCCCTTTAAAGAAGTGAGGACCAGACAAAATGTCCTCACTTTGTAGGCGTTTATATGATTTTTGGTCCTCACTCTGCAGAAAAATACAACACACACACGTGCTCAGTGATGACAGATTTTTTGTTGCATGCATCATATCAGTATTTTATACAAACAAAATAAAACAGCAGCTGAACTTGTTCTTATCCAAATAACGTCACAGTCAGCACTGACTACACACACACACAGTGTGTTCTTTTAACAACCACCATGGTTGCCACGGTAACCCATGTACAGATCAAAGAAAGGTGACGGCTTAGCCAACATTTATTTTCTCTAATTTCTTGTCCACATGTTAAAGTGGTGACGTCTCACTGCAGTTAGTCACATGACTGAAGGACGGTCACGTGATGAAAAATCTGACTGACAGGTGGCTCTTGAATTAATAGATTAATAGAGATTTTCTCACTCAGTTACTTTGTGCCTAAAATATCAACTTCAAAAGAAAAGCATTTCATTCAAATATTGTGTTTTGTCCACAAACCAAACATATTTATTTTGCTGTCATCGAGGAAAGAAAAGATTACCCTGATTACCCTTTTAATCGGGTACTAAATTAATCACCAGCTGTTTTGATACTTGATGAATCAGTTTGTGTTTTTTCAAACAATTAAAACCAGTTTCTGTGATTTTTCAGCTTCTTATATGTGAATATTTTCTGGTTTCTTTGCTCCAAATAACAGAGAAATCATTCAAACTAAATAATTTTGGTATTTTGATTTGACAACATCACCATTTCCAGGTTTGACAAATGCTGATCAATATTTTCTGACATTTTATGGACGAAGCGGCTGATCAATTGATGGAGAAAATGATCGACAGAGGAATAACTTATGAATGTTACGTTTCAGTAATGATTGGTTTGTGTTTGTGTCTGCAGTCGCTCTGAAGCGGATGCTGAACTTTAATGCTCCTCCTCTGAAGAACACAGCAGCTGAGCCAGTATGGAAGGTAACACACTCACACACACACACACACACACACACTGGTTTCCATGACTACAGAGGACATCCCATTGACTTCCATTCATTTCCTGCAGACTTACTCTAACCTTAACCATAATTACTAGTGTCCTAACCCTAACCATGACCCTGATCTCTAACCTTAACCTAACCCTAACCTCAGCCTAACTTTAAAACATGTCTTCACCTTAAAATGGAGTCATTTACGTTATGGGGACTTTGGAAGCACAGCTTCTTCTCATAGAACTTCCCTGAGAATCTTCAGGTTTTTAAGTTTCCTTCAGTATCACAGTGAGTTGTTTGTGTTTTCAATGTAAGAAGAAGCTGCTGCAGGATAATTCAGCTCATCTCCCACACCAAAGTCCATAGAGAAAATCAGTGATTTTAGCTCACAGGGACACAGGAGTTGTTGATCCACTGCTGCCTCCATCACTAAGTTCAAATGACTTATTTTGTCACTTCAGTGTTTGAAATCCTTTGTTCAGATTTAAATCAGTGACACAAAGTGACCACACGAGGCAGCAGTAGACCAGCAGCTCCTGTGTCCCTGTGAGCTAAAATCACTGATTTTCTCTATGGACTTTGGTGTGGGAGATGAGCTGAATTATCCTGCAGCAGCTTCTTCTTACATTGAAAACACAAACAACTCACTGTGATACTGAAGGAAACTTAAAAACCTGAAGATTCTCAGGGAAGTTCTATGAGAAGAAGCTGTGCTTCCAAGATCATCACCCCCTTACAACTGTGTGTGTGTGTGTGTGTGTGTGTGCAGGACCTGAGGAACCAGCTCTATGAGTCTTACTACCTAAACTTCATCTCTGCCATCAGCAGAAGTAAACTAGAGGACATCGCCAGTGCTGCTCTGGCTGCTAACGCTGTCACTCAAGTCACCAAGGTTACCATGGTTACGCCTGTCTTTTTGTTGGTTGAAGGGTTTGATGAGAACCTTCAGTCTGGAACATCAGTGTCACTAACTCATCAGTTATTATACACAGCAGTCATGTTCTGGTTTATTACAGAGGAAGATAACTCTGTGTGTGTGTGTGTGTGTGTGTCTCAGGTGTTTGACCAGTACCTGAACTTCATCACTCTGGAAGACGACATGTTTATCCTGTGTCATCAGAATAAGGAGCTCATCTCCTACCATGGTAACACACACACACACACACACACACATTGTTACTGACCTCTGACCTCTGACCTGAACACATCACAGCTTCAACACTCCCAATGGTTGCCATAGTAACCAATGCCCAATCCAAATTTAAACACTGCTTTAATTTTTGTCACAAACATTGATAACTAGTGATCATGAATCCACTTTGTTAAAGGGTTACATGTTGTTTTTTTAAGTATTTCTGCATGTGGTCATTTAACAAAAGACACTGCTGATAAAATCTTCAGAACATGTCTTTATCTCACTGTTAGACAGATTTTTCCAACAGGAAAGTGAAGTTTGTAAACCACTCACTCTCCCACACCAAAGTCCATAGAGAAAATCAGTGATTTTAGCTCACAGGGACACAGGAGCTGCTGGTCTACTGCTGCCTCCATCACTAAGTTCAAATGTCTTGAGCTAAAATCACTGATTTTCTCTATGGACTTTGGTGTGGGAGAGTGAGTGGTTTACAAGCTTCACTTTCCTGTTGGAAAAGTCTGTCTAACAGTGAGATAAAGACGTGAACATGTTCTGAAGATATCGTAGACTTAAACTGAGTCTTTTGTTTCCACTGATTTAACATCTCCACACTGACGTCAAACTGTGAAGATGAGCCACAGCACGTCAGAGGATGTCACATGACGAGCGATGTCCGTGTCACCTGCTCGTTAACAAGCGTGTGTCTTCCTGTCTCACCTGTGCAGCCATCAACAGAGCAGACATCCAGGACACGGACATGGAGTCCATTATGGACACCATTGTCGACAGCCTCTTCTGCTTCTTTGTCACTCTGGGTGAGTCTGTCCTCGTGTTGTGAGCCGTCGTTGTCGAGTGTAAACTGAGTGTAAACAGACTGAGGAACAAATGTTAATGTAAGAATGTATAGAAAACAAACAGACAATTCTTAAAAATCATCTTTATTTATCACAGAAAATTCTCCACTGAGAGTGAGCTTCTGTTTCTCAGGCTGGTTGTCAGCAGCAGGGGGCGCTCACAGCACAGTCTGCACCTAATAAAACCACTCTTCTTTTAATTGTGGGTCCTCAGTTTGTTACTGTTTGCCACTAGATGTCAGTGTTTCACTGTTTCCTCCTCACTAACAGAACCACAATCATTCTGGCGACTGTGACTTTTTCTCTGTCATTCAACGTGAACTTCAGCGTCTCCATGGAAACCGAGCATTTGTTTTTAAACTGTCAGAACAATCATGGTCATCACAAAAGGCGTTTGTTCGGTTCATTCAAATCACACCAACCTTTCATTAAACTGTGGTTGTCATGTGATCAGGTGCCGTGCCGATCATTCGCTGTCCCCGAGGAAACGCCGCTGAGATGGTGGCCTCGGTGAGTTCACTGACCACAAACCGAACATTTACAGGAAATACAGTTGGACATTATTAGTTATTAACACATAATGTGACACCCTCACTGTGTGTGTGTGTGTGTGTGTGTTGTAGAAGTTGGATAAGAAGCTCCGTGAGAATCTGCGCGACGCCAGAAACAGCCTCTTTACTGGAGACAACATGGCTGCCGGGCAGTTCAGGTGCGTCACACTCTAAATAAACAGGCTCTAAGTGAATGATGTGACATTTAACCCCACTTCCCATGATGCTGTGCTCTGTGTGTGCGCCCCCCCAGTTTCCAGAGGCCTCTGTTTGTTCTGGCAGATCGTAACGTGGACATGGCCACGCCCCTCCACCACACGTGGACCTATCAGGCACTGATCCATGACGTCCTGGTGAGCTGTTTGATTTTGGTTACATACATTTAAACCACAAAAGGAAACAAGAGTCAAGCCTGTCAGCATGAGAAAAAACTGATTTTAGGCACTTGTCAAAAGACTCCTGTAATAAAATCTTCGACAGCTGATGGCTTGATGGCTGCACAGGTGAGACAGGAAGACACACGCTTGTTAACGAGCAGGTGACACGGACATCACTCGTCATGTGACATCCTCTGACGTGCTGTGGCGTGACGTCAGTGTGGAGATGTTAAATCAGTGCAAACAAAAGACTCAGTTTAAGTCTACGATATCTTCAGAACATGTTCACGTCTTTATCTCACTGTTAGACAGACTTTTCCAACAGGAAAGTGAAGTTTGTAAACCACTCACTCTCCCACACCAAAGTCCATAGAGAAAATCAGTGATTTTAGCTCACAGGGACACAGGAGTTGTTGATCCACTGCTGCCTCCATCACTAAGTTCAAATGTCTTATTTTGTCACTTCAGTGTTTGAAATCCTTTGTTCAGATTGACCTCAGTGACACAAAGTGACCACACGAGGCAGCAGTAGACCAGCAGCTCCTGTGTCCCTGTGAGCTAAAATCACTGATTTTCTCTATGGACTTTGGTGTGGGAGAGTGAGTGGTTTACAAACTTAGACGTGTACAAATAAAGACGTGAACATGTTTTTAAGAAACTGATGGTTTTATAACGCAAATCTTCTGTTCAGTGGCTAAAATCAGTTTTTTACATGTGTCTCTGCTGTCAGCCATGTTCTCACTTAGTGTGATCCCCCTTGTCTCATGTTGGCTCTCAACAGCAGGGGGCGCTCAAAGCACAGTCAGCCACTAACAGTACCTCATACAACCATGCAACATACAACAACCTGAACTTTCCCTTTAAGATGAGGATTTTGGGTCACTTTAGGTACAGGAGCAAAGAAATGAATTATGTCAGTCAGTGTCCTCACAACGGTAGAAAAAAATCTCCACTGAATGGGCACCTTTGGGTGACCACACACACACACACATGTTTGTGCTTCTATCACAGTGAGGACCCTCATAGACATAATACATTCTCTAGCCCCTTACCCTAACCTAAACCCAATTCTAACCCTAACCCTAAAACCAGGTCTTAACCCTGAAAAAGCCCTTCAAAGAAGTGAGGACCAGACAAAATGTCCTCCCTTTGACAAAATGTCCTCACTTTGACAAAATGTCCTCACTCTGTAGGTGTTTATACGATTTTTGGTCCTCACTCCGCAGCAAGTACAAGAACACACACACTCACACACTCAGTGATTCATGCGGGGCCAGAGAGCTGTCAGACAGTGAGGCTGCTGAGGTTAATACTGACAGCACTGGAATGTCCACTTATGCTGCTGCTGTTATGTAACACACTGTGTTCAGACCTGAACTCAGGCATCTGGATGTGATGGGATCACTGAGGACCAGGTCTGAACCAGGTCTGAAGTGTACCTTTACAGAGCTGCACAGGTGTCTTCACTCACGTGGTCGCCACGTGGTCACGTGGAGATCACAGCCAGCCACTGCTCTCTGTTCTCTCTCCAGGACTTTCATCTGAACAGGGTGACGATGGAGGAAGGTGCAGGGGCGGAGCCATCGCCCGCCGGCGCCAGACCAAAGAAGAAGAGCAGGAGGACCTATGACCTGACGGCGGCCGACAGGTTCTGGCAGAAGCACAAAGGCAGGTCAGTTCACGACGAACAAAGGTTTTGTTTTCGTTTGTTCAGATGATCAGTTATTCACAAAATGGAGGTTGTTGTGGTTTCAGAGAGTAAACAGGAAGCTGGTTAGACACAGTCTGTGTGTGTGCAGCTGGTCTTCCTCATGTTGTGGGGACCTAAATGTGTCTCCACACTCACATTATGGGGACTTGTCTTCCTTATGGGGACAAAAATCAAGTCCCCATAACATAAATGACTCCATTTTAAGGTGAAGACATGTTTTAAAGTTAGGCTGAGGTTAGGGTTAGGTTAAGGTTAGAGGTCAGGGTTAGGGTTAGGACACTAGTAATGATGGTTAAGGTTAGAGTAAGTCTGCGGGAAATGAATGGAAGTCAATGGAAACCAGTGTGTGTGTGTGTGTGTTTTAACAGTCCTTTCCCAGAAGTGGCAGAGTCTGTGCAGGAGGAGCTGGACATGTACAGAGCTCAGGAGGACGAGGTCAAACGACTGAAGAGCATCATGGTTAGACAAACACACACACACACACACACTTTTGCATCATTTTTGAAAACGTGAAAGCTTTTTCTGTGCATTTTGTTCTTTTGCACATGAAAAGATGATGGATCTGATCAGAGATGTTTTCATATCAGGGCAGTTGTCAGGCTTCAGCTGACTCAGCATCTCCTCTCTTTATTATCACAACTGTCTTTATTCATGTTAACACAGCCTCCACTTAGAGCGACCATGTCCTTAGCTTATATCACAGTGTGAGGGCGACGCTCATGGTGCGAGAAGGTGGACGTTCTCAGGCTCCTAAAGGGGAAATAAGGCTTTTTCCGCTTGTATTTACCTTAAAGGTAATATTTTGCAATATGATAAACCAGATAGAATTCACAGCTGTTTAAGCGTCTGTCTATTGTCATTATGTGTTTTCTGGCAAAGAGAAATATTGCTTGTTTTGATATTTTTACATGAAAACACCAAATGCAACACTGTACTGCTCCAATGTTCCTCATTCATCCATTCATTCATGTCACACAGTAAAGCACTCGAGCCATGCAGTGAATGAACATGCCATCTGAAGTTTCCCCTGAAGTTTCCCCTGACGTCTCCCCTGACGTCTCC
>JAFBJR010000831.1:34352-47733 GCA_016785285.1 Brachirus orientalis | reverse complement strand
AAAAAAAACAGTTCATATCTTTATCTCACTGTTAGACAGACTTGTGTAAATCACTCACTCTCCCACACCAAAGTCCATAGAGAAAATCAGTGATTTTAACTCACAGGGACACAGGAACTGCTGGTCTACTGCTGCCTCGTGTGGTCACTTTGTGTCACTGAGGTCAATCTGAACAAAGGATTTCAAACACTGAAGTGAAAAATTTGAACTTAGTGATGGAGGCAGCAGTGGATCAACAACTCCTGTGTCCCTGTGAGCTAAAATCACTGATTTTCTCTATGGACTTTGGTGTGGGAGAGTGAGTGGTTTACAAACTTCACTTTCCTGTTGGAAAAGTCTGTCTGACAGTGAGATAAAGATGTGAACATGATCTGAAGATATCGTAGACTTAAACTGACATAGATTTTATTAGCTGAGTCTTTTGTTAAGTGTCTAAAATCAGTTTTTCCTCTACTGGCAGCGATGTTTTCACTCAGTGAGCCTTGTTCAGTGTCAGTAACCTCATAACCTGAAACATTTTAGCAACTTTGTGACTAAGTGGAATTCATTTACCTTAAAGAGCAGCTTAGAAGCCCCTGAATAATAAGGGAAAACATGGAGCCCTTTATCCTGTGGGAGGTTTATCTTCTGATCAGTGGTGTATTGATTACAGTGAGTCTTTAGTTACGTGGCTAAAATCAGTTTTTCCCCCGTGTCTCTGCTGGCAGCCATGTTTCACTCTGTGTCTCAGGCTGACAGAGGTTTGATTCTTGTGTCGAATTCTTGTGTCGGACTCTTCCAGTGACGACACTCTCTGACCAATCAGTGGCCGGCAGTCTGTCCACGTCACATGTTAGTATCAGAGCAGGGACTAAAAAAGACCCAGGTACCAGGTTCTATCACTGATGGAAAAGGAAAAAAAAACAGAGTACAGCTGAGCCGTGCCGAGCTGAGCCGTGCTGGAACTGTGTAGTGGAAAAGCGCCTTAAGTGTCATTACCTCGGACGACAACACTCCAAAAACCCGCACACTCTAAAAAGTGACAGTGTCACCTGCTTTAACTAAAATGGCTAAATGTGTTTTTCCTTGAGTCCCAGCTGGCAGCCATGTTTACGCTCACAGCGTAAACTGCCTTCAAAAATCCAAATATTTTCCAAGTAAAGATCCTGTTTTCATTTTAACATGTCTGGAATCGCCAAAGTCTGTGAGCATTCCCAATTTTCTCTGATGTTGTTGGAAGTCGAAAACAACGTGGTTTATAATGATCGTATGTTTCGAGCCAAACAAATTGACGTGAGTCACCGAACCGCTCCTGGACTTACTTACGAAAAGTCTCCCCACTTGGCTCCGGCGTCTCTGTTGTTCTGTGGGAGATGAGCCGCAGCGGCGCAGACGAAGCCTCAGGAGACGTCGAATCTGTGATCTGATCACAACAAGAAACACAAGTGAACAGAGAGAGAGCGGAGGCCAGCCAGAGTGCAGAGCTGTGTTTGTTCCCAGACCACCTGAACTTTGTTTGTTCAAGGTTGAATCGAGTGACTGACATTTGCGTTTGCATCCAAGACTAAATTTAACATTCATTTTTGATTTGGTTTGTATGTATGAATCGCTTTTTTGATGACATGAGCAAGTGCTTAAATCTTGAACAATACATCTCTTCTCACTGAAATGAATGTGAAGTATTTTAAAAGTTTCCATTTCTGATACAAATCATCCAATTTCTTTCAGTTCAGTCACTGCTTTCACCGTCTTTTTGGTTTGGTGAACCAAACCAAAAAGACGGTGAAAGCACCGTCTTTTTGGTTTGGTGAACCAAACCAAAGAAAAAAAAAAAGACGGTGCTTTCACCGTCTTTTTTTTTTTCTGTAGACATCAGTTAAAGTCTACAGAACTTGTTCATGTTCACTCTCCCACACCAAAGTCCATAGAGAAAATCAGTGATTTTACTCACAGGGACACTGGAGTCGTTGATCCACTGCTGCCTCCATCACTAACCTCAAATGTCTTGAGCTAAAATCACTGATTTTCTCTATGGACTTTGGTGTGGGAGAGTGAGTGGTTTACAAACTTCACTTTCCTGTTGGGAAAGTCTGTCTGACAGTGAGATAAAGACGTGAACATGTTCTGAAGACATCGTAGACTCAAGCTGACGTGGACTTCATGACACAGGTATCTTTACTGAAGTGGTTACAGCCTGTTTTTTTCTTGTCAGCCGTGTTTTCACTCAGCTTGTGCTCAGCTGTTTCTCAGCACTGGGTCACACGCTGCTCATGTACAAACTTATAAAAAGGTGAAAATCCTGAACTGTCCCTGTAGAAAATCCATATTTAATTTGGTCAACATTTTGAAACAAACCGGGTTTGTTCGCTGAAAGCGATACTTAACAAAGCTGCAGTCACAAGTTAAAAACACGGCCGGATGGTGTGAGAAATGTGTGCGTGTTTTTGTGTCTTTTAAAATAGTCGGTGCCAACGCCTCTCGCTCACATCCGGACTTCAGTGCACCGAAGCCAGAGTCGTGACGCTTTAGAGAAGATGAATGTGAGCTGGCAGCAGAAGTACATTTGCTTCTAATGGGGCTATTGAGTATTTATTACCACTTGTGTGTGAGGGCAGATTATCCGTTGCTGTCAAAACAAAAGCTCACACTGAAGATGAGAACGGTGACTCTGGGGGATGTGGAACTCTGTGTGATCTTCCTGCGGTTCAGTGTTTGTTCCAGCGGACAAAACCAGGACACTGAGGAAAGTAAGAGGATACGAGGAAATTAAAACCACATCACACCACAATGCTCCCATTCTTCTGTGGATCAGAGAGACGGAACAGCACGCAGGCTGCCAACACTGTCACCGTCAGGGTCAAAGGTCACAAAGAGTCTTTCAGAGACTGTCCACATGGAAATCAGTCCAGGTGAATCCACTAAAGCACCACATTCTGATTCTGAATGTTTTCCACAGATTCTGACTTAGATCTCAGAACTCTTTTTCTGAATTCTGACTTTTTTCCTCAGACTTTTAATCTCAGAATTTTAATTCTGAATTCTGAATTCTTTCCTTAGAATTCTGACTTTTCCTCTGAATTCTGACTTTTCTTCAGAATTCTGACTTTTCCTTTGAATTCTGACTTTTCCTCTGAATTCCGACTTTTCCTTAGAATTCTGACTTTTCCTCTGAATTCTGACTTTTTTCCTCAGACTTTTAATCTCAGAATTTTAATTCTGAATTCTGAATTCTTTCCTTAGAATTCTGACTTTTCCTCTGAATTCTGACTTTTCTTCAGAATTCTGACTTTTCCTTTGAATTCTGACTTTTCCTCTGAATTCCGACTTTTCCTCAGAATTCTGACTTTTCCTCAGAATTCTGACTTTTCCTCAGAATTCTGACTTTTCCTCAGAATTCTGACTTTTCCTCTGAATTCTGACTTTTCTTCAGAATTCTGACTTTTTCCTCAGAATTCTGACTTTTTAATCTCAGAATTTTAATTCTGAATTCTGATTTCTTTCCTTAGAATTCTGACTTTTTAATCTCAGAATTTTAATTCTGAATTCTGATTTCTTTCCTTAGAATTCTGACTTTTCCTCTGAATTCTGACTTTTCCTCAGAATTCTGACTTTTCCTCTGAATTCTGACTTTTCCTTTGAATTCTGACTTTTCCTCTGAATTCTGACTTTTCCTCAGAATTCTGACTTTTCCTCTGAATTCTGACTTTTCTTCAGAATTCTGACTTTTTCCTCAGACTTTTAATCTCAGAATTTTAATTCTGAATTCTGATTTCTTTCCTTAGAATTCCGACTTTTCCTTAGAATTCTGACTTTTCCTCTGAATTCTGACTTTTCCTTTGAATTCTGACTTTTCCATTCTGACTTTTCCTCAGAATTCTGACTTTTCCTCTGAATTCTGACTTTTCCTCAGAATTCTGACTTTTCCTCAGAACTATAATTCTCTGAATTCAAAGGATGGTTTGGTAAAGCTAAGAAGAAAACTTGCAGCAGGGGCTGAATAAATCAGGGGAAATACAATGACATTTTCACTGATAATTATTTAAAATATACCATTTCTACTTTATTCTTGACTAAAATGAGAGCAGAGGTGAGTTTCTTGCTTCTTGACGCAGAACAGTTGAACTCCATCTGAAGAAATGAAGCATCAGACTTTACTCCAAAGCCTTGGGCTTTTTTTTTCGCCCTCATGTCAAAATTTCCTCTTCAGATTGTTGTAATTGGACGACAAACAAAAGTTTGCTTGACGACAGTTGTTCCCGTTACATCAGCAGCGGTGGGTTGGCAGCACACGGTACAAATGGTTTCTGCAGCTGCTTTCAGGTTTGCTGCACCGTGATGTCCTCACATCCACGCTCTCCTCATCAGGAACCTCATTCTGGAGCTGCTGTGTGAGAAGCATCTTCCTGGCTCCAACACCATCATGACTTCATAACAAACCAGTGTTGGAGCCACAGAGTGAAGTTTCTGACAAATGGACGCAGCTGCTTCAGGTTCAGCTTTTATTTTTAGAGGTTTGTCTTTACGTTACCTTGCACAGGTTTTCTACAGTAAATGACAGTGTAGGTGTCGAATAAGTTACTGCTGCCTCGTGTGGTCACTTTGTGTCACTGACGTAAATCTGAACAAAGGATTTCAATGGCCAAACTCACAAAATAACTAATATGAACTCAGTGATGGAGGCAGCAGTAGACCAGCAGCTCCTGTGTCCCTGTGAGCTAAAATCACTGATTTTCTCTATGGACTTTGGTGTGGGAGAGTGAGTGGTTTACAAACTTCACTTTCCTGTTGGAAAAGTCTGTCTGACAGTGAGATAAAGACGTGAACATGTTCTGAAGACATCATTGACTTAAACTGACATTTTATTAGTCTTTTATTTAGTGGCTGTTATTCCTTTTGTCCCAGCTGGCAGCCATTTTGTTTGCATCTCAGACTCAGAATGGCCAACTGTGTGAGTGCTCCATACTACCTCAAAGTGACCACACGAGGCAGCAGTGGACCAGCAGTGACACAAAGTGACCACACGAGGCAGCAGTAGACCAGCAGTGGCACACAGTGACCACACGAGGCAGCAGTGGACCAGCAGTGACACACAGTGACCACACGAGGCAGCGGTAGACCAGCAGTGACACACAGTGACCACACGAGGCAGCAGTGGACCAGCAGTGACACACAGTGACCACACGAGGCAGCGGTAGACCAGCAGTGACACAAAGTGACCACACGAGGCAGCAGTGGACCAGCAGCTCCTGTGTCCCTGTGAGCTAAAAATCACTGGTGAAGATAAAGATATGAACATAGTGTTGGGATGGTGCATCAGCGTTGCTATGGTTACGCCTGCTCTACACACCCCTGGTGTTTGGCCAGATACGGAGACTTTTGAAAAGAATTGTCGCTTTGTTGTCATCAGTGGTGACATCAGGATCAGCTTTAGTTTCGCTTTTACCTTGTGAACAAAAATCCTCATTTGGACTTTTTTTCTGAAACTACACAAACAACTGCCCTGTTTAGCTGGATAAAGCTGTTTACCAGTGTAGCTGCACGTTCACATGTCGACGTCATCGTATAAGCACAGATTACTGCTAATGCAGAGCTCAGACAGTCGCCTGGACGAAGATTATTTTTGTTGGAAGATGCCGTTTTAAAAGCAGAGAAGTCTCAGATTGTGACTCAGTCCTGAGAAGTTTCCACAAGCCGTCACTCACTCGGTTGGTGGTGTGGATGTGGGCAGAGGAAGCTCCGCCCCCACACCTGCAAAAACCATTTTAACCATCCATCTCAATTATTCAGTGGGAGATCATTCAACATGTTAGAAAAAACACAGCACACGCCAAGAAATGAGCACACAAGAATGTCACGGCTGTTCATCAGTCACGCTTCTGAAGCACAACCTGCTGCTGCTTCTGTTTCTGCTGCTGCTGCTGCTTCTGTTTCTGCTGCTGCTGCTTCTGTTTCTGCTGCTTCTGTTTCTGCTGCTGCTGCTTCTGTTTCTGCTGCTTCTGTTTCTGCTGCTGCTGCTGCTTCTGTTTCTGCTGCTGCTGCTGCTTCTGTTTCTGCTGCTTCTGTTTCTGCTGCTGTTACTGTTGTTAATGTTTCTGCTGCTGCTTCTGCTGCTGCTTCTGTTTCTGCTGCTACTGCTTCTGTTACTGCTGCTGTTACTGTTGTTAATGTTTCTGCTGCTGCTTCTGCTGCTGCTTCTGTTTCTGCTGCTGCTGCTTCTGTTTCTGCTGCTGTTACTGTTGTTAATGTTTCTGCTGCTGCTTCTGCTGCTGCTTCTGTTTCTGCTGCTACTGCTTCTGTTTCTGCTGCTGGTACTGTTGTTAATGTTTCTGCTGCTGCTTCTGCTGCTGCTTCTGTTTCTGCTGCTACTGCTTCTAGTTCCTGTTGTTTAAATCAGGGCTTTGAACCAGAATTTATTTCCCTTTGGTTTGTTAAGAACAGAAACAGTATTTTACCATTTACAGTTTTAGGTTCCACCCTAAAATTGATGTTCCTGAACTGGTTAGAACCAAAAATATTGTTCCTGAACTGGTTAGAACCAAAAATATTGTTCCTGAACTGGTTAATAACGTTCCATGTTAGCTTCTGCCTCTCTTCTGTCTGAATGTGTGTGCGTGTGCGTGCATGTGTTAACTCTGACACTAAGTTGGTGAAGTCCGTCACTCTGCAGTCCCTGCAGTCACTAACCACAGTCACTTGTTCCGTGTCGCTCTTAGCATGTGTGCTGCAGCAGTCAAAGTGTTCCGTTCTTCATACACTGGTCTTGTATATGAACAAGTTCATACCTGTTTACAGTATGAACCTGTACATGCCATATCTGAGATGATCAGACTGGTAAAGTATGACTCTGAATAGTCATCATTCATGACACTGAGGGAGGTCATAGGTCATCGAGGGGGCGGGGCAAGGAGTTGTCACCTGTACTCACTGTGTTGCTGAAATGCTTCGGCTGTTTCACGCCAACATTTTTGTTTTTTCACTTTGTCGTCCGTTGAGGAGACAGACAGTCAAAGAGGCAGAGCTTCTGTTGCTGAAGCTCAACGAAACCTTCTTCCACCTCACTGCAGCATCTTCATCCCTCCTCCTCCTCTTCTTCGCCATCTTTATGTCTGTATGTTGCGCCGTGTCAGAGCTCTCTGTTCTCCTATTGGTCAACGTCCAGGAGCCCTGGTCGTAGGAGATGTCAGACGAGGCGGGAAGATAGAAGAAGGTCACTTATGTTACACTGAACGTCTGTTCATAATGTGTCGGTCACAACCAGATTCGCCTGAAAATCATCCTGAATTCATGTCGTCCTGTTGATTTAACTGATTTATTTTCACATATAAAAGTTGAGGTGTACAGTAAACAGCAGGGATGTGATGGAGAACTGCTGAAAGGAGAAAATAGTTGATAACACTATATTTATGTCACTTATGTCATCTTATCTGAAGACGACCGTGGTGTTTTCACAAAGAAATCAGTGAAAACCATCTGGGGAAGAAACTCCTCCATGTGGTGTTAAAAAGAAAAAACACATCAAAGTCATGTGAACAGAAACAAATTGAATTTCACCAAAGGAAAAGGAGCAGGTTCCAGAAAAGTCGAGACCGGACCCAGTTTATTGTGGAAAACCATGTGGAAAATATTGAAGCGAGAGAATAAATGACTTTGACTGAACTGACATGAAAACAAGTCGACAAAAATCCACTGGCTCCTCAGTAGAAAGTTAAACTGGGATGGAGAGCTACAGAAATGACTTCAGTCATTTAGGCTCTTACTTGTTCTTATTAAGCCTATATTTTATCAGATGGAGTGGAAAAAGGCAAAGTGGCTGAAAAACAGTCTGAGTTCAACTGTGGATTTATGAAGAGCAGAACTGGCACAGACGGAGAGGAAGAAAACATCGGAGCCGTTTGTGCTGATTTTCTCATTATAACACCATCAGTATCTCATTCAAACTCAGTGGAGACTCTTTCCTTATGTTTCATCATAATGATGCTTTTCTTTGGACTTCTGACTGAAGGCGTCCCACCTGCGGCTCGTCCTTGGTCTCGGTCCATCCCTGAAGAAAACATCCTGCAACAATCAATCAGTGAAGTCGACTTTAACGTTGTTATAACGAGAAGCAGCTCGCGTTAGAACCAGGAAACCACCTCGTTAGGAGGAGGAACGGCTCTGTGGCCTGACTTTGACCTCACTAAAGGTTTAACAGCACTGACCACTTTTAAGGACTGCCACTAACTGCCACTAACCTTTATATTAATGATTTCACCAATAAAATGTCAGAAAATGTTGATCAATGTTTGTTAAACCTGGAAATGATGATGTTTCTCAAATGTCTTAATTTTGTCCACAAGCAAAAATGATTCAGTTTTAATGATTTCTTTGTTATTTGGAGCAAAGAAACAAGCTGAAAAATCACAGAAACTTGTATTAAAAAAAATTAACTAATCAAAATAGTAGGCAATTATTTCAGTAATTGATTATAATCAATAAATATTAGTGTTGAAATATGAAACCAACCTTCACTGATCAGGAAATAACCAACAACAGGATGATTTTCTTAATAAATCTGATGTTGAAACTTCAAAATATATAAAATTCTTTTACAAATAGAACAAGAAAACTTTGTTTTCCACCCAAAAACTTTCCTCATTGTTTCTGTCAACTGTTTTCTCCATTAACTATCAGAAAATATCAGAAAATGTTGAAAAATATTGACCAGTGTTTGTCAAACCTGGAAAGGATGATGTTCTCTCATTTCTTGTTTTTGTCCACAAACAAAAATGATTCAGTTTTAACGATTTGTTGATGTTATTTGGAGCAAAGAAACCAGAGAATATTCACATTTAAGAAGCTGAACTGATGAACTGATGATCAAAGTAGTTCACATAAAGAATCAAAGCAGCCCTCAATGATTCATTATTAAAGATTAAGATTCAAAAACATTAAAATAAAAACTAAGAATTCATTACAAAGGTTTCTTCTCTGTGTGTGTGTGTGTGTTGCAGTCTGACCTGGAACAGTATAAGACGGCCTTACTGGACGCAGGCTGTGACCTTTCACCTCTGAACTACATTAAACAGTGGAAGTAAGTTTGTCGTCATCAAACTGCAGCTTCATGACAGTAATAATAAGAAGAACAATCACAATAATATGACTACGACAGCATCACTTCTGTGTCTTTATGTTGGATTTTGTTATGAAAAACCTACAATCAACACAGTTAAGAGTTAATTCTATTTAATAATTTATTGTCTGTACAATAATAATATTGTTCTATTCTCCAAGAATATCTGGTCAAAGTAAACTGTTGAAAACAGAACACATGGTTTTCATATGAAATAATACATTTGAAAGAAAACCAATGACTTTAGAACCAAACCAGGAACTAAACTTTCAGACATTAAATAAATTCAATAGAAAAGGGAAAGTTTTTCTTTAAATCCTCAAATTGAAATAAATGAAAACCACAAGTCTGTCTTTTTACTCTAAAGGCATAGTTCATGGTTTTTTGAACTGCCTGCAGTGGAAACACGGGGCTTCTTCCTTTCTCATTACATCATCACTTTTTCTTCTTTTTTTTAATTCTCACCAGGGCCTTCACCAAGATGGCCGCCACCCCGGCAAACTATGGCAACAGTGGAGTCAAACCCATGGGGTGAGTTTTGTTTTTCACAACGTGTCTTTTATTTGCTATGTGTTGACATCACCATCCTAACCCTGTCCCCCTCCTCCCCCTCCTCCTCCTCGTCCTCATCATCGTCCTCCTCGTCCTCGTCCTCGTCCTCCTCCTCCTCGTCCTTGTCCTCCTCCTCCTCGTCCTCCTCCTCCTCCTCCTCCTCGTCCTTGTCCTCCTCCTCCTCGTCCTCCTCCTCCTCCTCCTCCTCCTCCTCCTCGTCCTCGTCCTCCTCATCATCGTCCTCCTCGTCCTCCTCATCATCGTCCTCCTCGTCCTCCTCATCATCGTCCTCCTCCTCCTCGTCCTCGTCCTCCTCATCATCGTCCTCCTCCTCCTCCTCGTCCTCCTCCTCCTCCTCCTCGTCTACAGTCTGTTCTCCAGAGTGATGAACACTGGCTCTCAGTTTGTGATGGAGGGAGTGAAGAACCTGGTGCTGAAACAACACGTGAGTCAAAATTAACATGAACGCACACACAGGTTATTTAAACCTTCTAAAAATGGTGTATTATTCCTTTACCATTGTCAGTGGAGGAGTCTGACTTTCTGCTGAGTCATGTTAAATGTCACAGACACTATGGACAACCAAACCTTTACACACGTGTGTGTGTGTGTCTGTGTGTGTGTGTGTGTGTGTGTGTGTGTGTCTGTGTGTGTCTGTGTGTATGTGTGTGTGTGTGTGTGTCTGTGTGTCTGTCTGTGTGTGTCTGTGTGTATGTGTGTGTGTCTGTGTGTGTGTGTGTCTGTGTGTGTGTGTGTGTGTCTGTGTGTCTGTCTGTCTGTCTTGTGTCTGTGTGTCTGTGTGTCTGTGTGTCTGTGTGTCTGTGTGTCTGTGTGTCTGTGTGTCTGTGTGTCTGTGTGTCTGTGTGTCTGTGTGTCTGTGTGTCTGTGTGTCTGTGTGTCTGTGTGTCTGTGTGTCTCTGTCTGTGTGTGTGTGTGTGTCTGTGTGTCTGTGTGTCTGTGTGTCTGTGTGTCTGTGTGTGTGCGTGTGTGTGTGTCTTGTAGAACCTTCCTGTCACTCGGATCCTGGACAACCTGATGGAGATGAAGTCTCATCCTGTGAGTTAAAGAATTTAATCATTTAATCATAAACAACAACATAACACACACACACACACTGGTTTCCATGACTACAGAGGACATTCCATTGACTTCCATTCATTTCCTGCAGACTTACTCTAACCTTAACCATAATTACTAGTGTCCTAACCCTGACCCTAAAACCAGGTCTTAACCCTGAAAAAGTCATTTAAAGAAGTGAGGACCAGACAAAATGTCCTCACTCTGTCCAAATGTCCTCACTCTGTCCAAATGTCCTCACTGTGTCTAAATGTCCTCACTTTGTCTAAATGTCCTCACTTTGTCTAAATGTCCTCGCTCTGTCCAAATGTCCTCACTCTGTCCAAATGTCCTCACTCTGTCCAAATGTCCTCACTTTGTCTAAATGTCCTCGCTCTGTCCAAATGTCCTCACTCTGTACAAATGTCCACGCTCTGTCCAAATGTCCTCACTCTGTCCAAATGTCCTCACTTTGTCTAAATGTCCTCGCTCTGTCCAAATGTCCAAATGTCCTCGCTCTGTCCAAATGTCCTCACTCTGTCCAAATGTCCTCACTCTGTCCAAATGTCCTCACACTGTCCAAATGTCCTCACTTTGTCTAAATGTCCTCACTTTGTCTAAATGTCCTCACTCTGTCCAAATGTCCTCGCTCTGTCCAAATGTCCTCGCTCTGTCCAAATGTCCTCGCTCTGTCTAAAATGTCCTCACTCTGTCCAAATGTCCTCACTCTGCAGCAAGTACAAGAACACACACACACACACACATGCAGTGTAATCTGATGGAGGGGAATGTCCTCCTCCTCTTCCTCCTCTTCCTCCTCTTCATCAGAACAACAGGATCTTTGTTGTTTGTCTGAAACTACAGACACTGAGAAAAACCTGCACACTGACTCTGTGTGTGTGTGTGTGTGTGTGCGTGTATTTCTATCTTTGTGAGGACATTTTGTCTTCACATCGTTTGTCCTCACATCTTTAACGGGCTTTTTTCAGGTTTAACACCTGGTTCTAGGGTTGAAGTGGAGGTTAGTTTAGGGCAGTTAGTTGTGAAGGTTAAGAGTTAGAGACTATATTATGTCTATGAGTGTCCTCACTAAGATATAACAACAATTTTGGGTGTATGGTCCAGGTATTACTCATGTTTGTCCTTATGGGGACAAAAGTGAGGTCTCTATAACATAAGTTCTTACATTAGTATGGTTAGGATGAGGTTCAGGTTCAGGTTCAGGTTCAGGTTCAGGTTAGGCCTGTAGTAGTTATGGTTAAGGTCAGAGTCAGTCTCCAGCAGACAAATGTTAATGATGTCCTCTGAAGTCATGGAGACCAGAGTGTGTGTGTGTGTGTGTGTGTGAATTTGTGAGGACATTTTGTTTTGTCCTCACATCACTGAAGGGCTTTTTTCAGGGTTAAGACCTGGTTTTAGTGTTAGAACTGAGATGTGTGTGTGTGAGATTGAGGTGCTAATATGGAGCATTAAAGGAGAAGTTCAAAGATTTGTAACAGTGACTGTAAATAAATGTGTGTGACTCCCCCTGGTGGCACGCTGCTGTTGGTGGACTTCAGATTGGTCAGATGGGTTTGTGGGCGGGGCCTAACACGCTTCTCTCTGATCTTCCAGGAAACAGACGATTATCGATACTTTGACCCAAAGATGCTGCGAGGCAGCGAGAGGTACGACGTCTGGCTTTTTAAGCAAGTGTGATCAGATCAGTGATCAATAAGAGTGATCGATGATGTCACTTCTCTCTCTTCTTCCTCCTCAGCTCCATTCCCAGAAACAAGAACCCATTTCAGGAGGTGAGCGTGTTTATGAAATGTCCCTTTAATTTCAAACGCTGAAGTTGTTCCTCAGGTCGTCGATGACGTCATCATCGTTAAGATACAGTTGAAAAGTTCCTCACTGATCAGCTGACAATATGGTTATTGATTCTGTTTCTCTGACTGTGCTTCAGGCCGTGGTGTTTGTGGTTGGAGGAGGAAACTACATCGAGTATCAGAACCTGGTGGACTACACCAAGGTACTGTCCTGATGCTAATGCTAATGCTAATGTAATACTGCTCTTTATGCTGCTGCTGATAGAGTCCTGAGAATGATGACGATGTCACGATGATGTCACAGTGATGTCACAGTGATGTCATAATGATGTCACGATGATGTCACAGTGATGTCACAATGATGTCATAATGATGTCACAATGATGTCACGATGATGTCACAGTGATGTCACGATGATGTCACGATGATGTCACAGTGATGTCACAATGATGTCATAATGATGTCACGATGATGTCACGATGATGTCACAGTGATGTCACAATGATGTCATAATGATGTCACAATGATGTCACGATGATGTCACAGTGATGTCACAATGATGTCATAATGATGTCACAATGATGTCACGATGATGTCACAGTGATGTCACAATGATGTCATAATGATGTCACAATGATGTCACGATGATGTCACAGTGATGTCACAATGATGTCATAATGATGTCACAATGATGTCACGATGATGTCACAGTGATGTCACAATGATGTCATAATGATGTCACAATGATGTCACGATGATGTCACAGTGATGTCACAATGATGTCATAATGATGTCACAATGATGTCACGATGATGTCACAGTGATGTCACAATGATGTCATAATGATGTCACAGTGATGTCATAATGATGTCAC
>JAFBJR010000831.1:0-11746 GCA_016785285.1 Brachirus orientalis | reverse complement strand
ACACAAACACACACACACACACACACACACACACCCCCGCACACACACACCCGCACACACACACACGCACACACGCACACACACATGCACACAGACACATGCACACACGCACAGACACACATGCACACACATGCACACACACATGCACACACACACGCACACACACATGCACACACACATGCACACACGCACACACACACATGCACACACGCACACACACATGCACACACACACACACACACACGCACACATGCACAGACACACACACACACACACACAGTCGACTGTCTCTGAGTGAAGACCACGTGTGTCTTCCTCAGTCCTCATGCTGAGGGGACAGGGACAGACCTGTGTCCTTCACTGATTCATGGTGGATCAGATGGTTTTCTGTGTCAGGATTTCCCATCATGCCTCAGCGGCGGCTCCGCCCTGTCCCCACAGTTTGCGCTGTGCTTGTACTTTAAACACCCTCGTGTGAAATATTTAGAATAATTAGTGTTGAGAGTTTTGTCTGCTTCTGTGTAAACAGTGCGTCCCCCAGAGGACACAGAGTGGAAGTGCATCTTTAATGACTCTCAAACCTCTGGCTGTTTGCACGTGTCGCTGAAATTAGGTCAGTAATTAATGAGGAGGACACAGGAGCAGGAGACAGTCACCAGAGGGCGCATGTCTCTCTGTCTGTCCTCCTGTCTGTCCATCTGTCTGCCGAGCTCTCGCTCCTAACTCAGCTCTGACCTTTGACCTCAATAGCTCAGTCACAGCAAGTTTTTCACTTCCTGTTGTGTGAAGATGATTCTGTTATGATTTCACGGGTTTATTGTTTTACATACGAGGGCGACAGGAGACAGAATACGCATCATCATCATCATCTTCTTCTTCTTCTTCTTCTTCACGTTAGCCTGGCAGCTGCATTTAACAGGCAGCAGCAGTAAGTTCAGTGAGACGTTTTCAAATTAAAAGTGAGACGCTAACCTTGTTGCTGAGCTGAATGTTGTTTGAGGTAAAATCTGATGTGTGTCCACACTGACTGAAGATTGTGAGACGTTATTGTCTCTACAGTCTGTCTGAACCTACGTCCTGCTCTGGTTGGACGAGGGATTGATGTGTCACCATGGTGATGAGATAGAGAGTGATGTCACAGTGACCTGATGTTCCCTGTCAGCCGGGTCATCAGAACTCATCTCATCAGCTGAGGTTCGGTGACATTTCTTTTAATCACTGCAGTTGCAGCTGCAAAAATGCTTTAATTTAATAATATGGTTTATTTCTGAATGACAAGAATCTTCTGTGTCAGAGTGCAGCTCCTCATCTCGTGCTCTTTCTCCTACACTCCACTGAAGGAACAAGTAGCAAGTTAGCATGGTCCATTAAATCAGACGGTACTTCCTGTTGAGATGTTCCCCTGCTGCTTGTCTCAACCAAGAAAATAGTTGTGTTGTTTTTCTGCTGCTTTAACAAGAAGAAGAAACGTGAGGAAAAATTAGTCATGTTTGTGTCCACATGTAACGTATATATATATATAGTTTCTCTTTGAATTCAATGAGAAACTGTACCCAAACTTTTGACCGTGTGTGTGTGTCAGTCAAACATTTGGACTCACCTTTGGGCCTCATTGAATGAGAAGGTGTGTCCAAACCTTTGATTGGTTGTATATACACTGTATGTACAGTATACACGCACACGTACTGTATGTGTATGTATTAAAAACATTCTCCTCTTGTCCACCTGGACAGCGTTGTCTCTCCATCGAGCTCAGATCTTCCACCAGAGTCCTGGGAGCTTGAAGGTTCTGCTCAGTAACGGCTCTTTTCTGGACACACATCTCAGATGTTCTTCCTTGAATCTGTTGAAGTCAGTTTCTCCCAGTTCGGAGGTTACAGCTCCTCGTGTTCTTTCACCACTGGGACCACAGTTACTTTTCCTCCCCACATCTTCTCTACTTCTTCTCTCAGACCTTGGCACTTCTCCGCCTTCCCAGCGGCCATCTTACACCTTGCTGTGATGTGCTGAAGTGTCTCAGGGTTCTGCCTGGTGTGGTAGAACCCAGCCTCTGTTGATCCAGTGCTTAGGTTCTGGTCCTGTGCAGCCATGATCAGTGTCTCTGTGCAGTCTTTCAGTCCAGGTTTCTCCAGCCTTTGGTATGTTTAACCAATATCATTCACTTCTTCCTCTGGCTCCTCCTCTGCTGGGTCTCAGCTGCCTGAGGACTTCACTTAGCAGGTCATTATTGGGGAGCATCTTCTTGTATTTTTGGATGTTGGTGGTTTCATCCTGGATAGTGGCTTTGACACTCATTAGTCCTCGGCCTCCTTCCTTCCACTGAGTGTACAGCCTTAGTGTACTGGACTTAGGGTGAAACCCTCCATGGTGAGGAGCTTCCTTGTCTCGATGTCAGTGGCATCTATCTCATCATATTACTGTCAGGACGTCGGTATTGACGGCTTGGACATTGTTCCGACCATTCAGCTGACTCTTGAGGACCTGTCTCACTCGGTGTAGGTCTTTGGTTGTGGTGGATCTCCTTGCAGCCTCTTCATGGTTCCCATTTGCTTGTGGGATCCCAAGGTATTTGTAGCTGGTCTCAACATCTGCTATGTTGCCTTCGGGTAGTTCTACTCCCTCAGCTCTGATCATCGTCCCTGTCTTTGATATCATTCAGTTGCATTCAAGTCCAAATGACATCCCATTGTCTTTGCTGTAGACCCTGGTGAGATGATCAGTGAGTCACTGTAGACCCTGGTGAGATGATCAGTGAGTCACTGTAGACCCTGGTGAGATGATCAGTGAGTCACTGTAGACCCTGGTGAGATCATCAGTGAGTCAGTGTTTGCTGTAGACCCTGGTGAGATGATCAGTGAGTCACTGTAGACCCTGGTGAGATGATCAGTGAGTCAGTGTTTGCTGTAGACCCTGGTGAGATGATCAGTGAGTCAGTGTTTGCTGTAGACCCTGGTGAGATGATCAATGAGTCACTGTAGACCCTGGTGAGATGATCAGTGAGTCACTGTAGACCCTGGTGAGATGATCAGTGAGTCAGTGTTTGCTGTAGACCCTGGTGAGATGATCAGTGAGTCAGTGTCTTGCTCACTCTTGTCATACAGCTTCAGATCATCCATGTAGAGGAGGAGCTGATGTTGTCCCACTTCAGAATCAGTATCTGAAGCCACTCTTTGTGATGATCTCACCTGTGTGATGGGCTTGGAGTTGACCTCTAGAGTTGTCGCCCACAGTCTCATCATGTTCTTGATGAAGGTCCTCAGAGTCCTGTTGATATTGTACAGCTCCAACCATTGCAGTATCCATGTGTGTGTCTCCTCGAGTCCTAGTCTTTCTTACAGTCAGCCCATGCAGTGCACAGGTTGGTGTTCCTGGTCTTACAGTTCTTCATGACTCCTCCATCCACCAGTAGCTTCTCTGGTTTTACTGCCGACTCCTTTGTGGGTTCTGCTCATGTATTGAACCATGTGCCTGTTCATCTGCCTGATGGGAGCTTCCATGTTGTGCTGAGGTCAAAGGTCGGTCTGTGTCTGGTGTCCTTCACGATGAGGACTGCAGCATCAGGTTCATCTGTGCAGAGAAGAAGAATCATGATGCTGAGTCTTCTGTGACGATGAAAGAGTCTGAATAAAGACGGACAAATGTTTCTAGCATGTCCTCCACAGAAGACATGATGTGACTCAGACGGAGACATGTCCTGACACGGACCCTGAACGCCCCGTGGTGTGTTCACTCACATCCTCAATCGGAATGTTCTTGGATCAGATTTATTTTCACACACGATTGGCTGAGTGTGAGTGAGTCAGAGGAAGTGTAGCCAGAATTCACACTTCACTTCCTGTGGTTGGAGCCTTAAGGCTCATTTATGCTCAAAATTAATAAACATAAATGGGTGGAGCTTCAGTCAGTTCTCCTACAGTCAGTTCTCATACATGTTTACACACGTTTGAGGACACGTGTGTAAACATGTGTGAGACAAAGTCAGAGTCACATGACTGCATGACTCCTCCCACTCACACACACACATGTTTGTGCTTCTATCATAGTGAGGACCCTCATAGACATAATACATTCTCTAGCCCCTTACCCTAACCTTAACCATCACAACTAGATGCCTAACCCTGACCCTAAAACCAGGTCTTAACCCTGAAAAAGCCCTTTTAAGGGGTGAAAAAAAGTAGAATAAAGTAAAAGAAGGGTTTATACGATTTTTGGTCATGGTTTCCATGACTTCAGAGGACATTACATTCCATTCATTTCCTGTAGACTTGTAGTTGCTGATCATTTTAGTTGTTAGTTAATCAACTTATAATTAATCAAACATCTCTAACAGTAAAAGAATAAAGAAAATAAAGCTGCAGTCTGTATTATTTGATTAATTAATTAATTTCTTTTGCCTTTTTAAAAATGTAATTTTGATTTAGTGACATTTATCCATGCATATTGTTTGGAGAAGAGTTTCTGTTTCTCTGTGAGAAGCAGAAGTCTAGCTCTCTCTCAGATCATTATTGATCACTCATGCTGTCGATTACTAACCCCAGCTTTAATTTCATGAACTTGCTTCTTGGTTTTGTTGAACATTCAGCGACAGCAGCTTCTTCTCTGCAGTGATTTCAGCAGTGGAAGAGTCAAACTAAGAACTAAAAACAGCATCAGCAGCTTGTGTGTCTGTTTCCGGCTCGAGGACCAGAGGCCGTATAACCACGTCTCTGCCTCGTCTCCGTCTACGACGGCGTTTGACTGCCCCGCGGCTGCTGATTCATGCGCCGGTCGTCCCACTCTCCTCCACTGCTCCACCGCGCTGCTCTGACTCTGTAGCCCTCAGCACAAACAGCAGCGCTGAGCTGCAGACGTGACACGGGAGGTTTGCGGTGGGTGGACGAAGAAAAACAGAGGAGGGAAACCAGACACACACGTCATCTGACATGAGACTCCCATCCTTCACATCCTGGATCCATGTCCACACTTTCCCTGCAGCATTCACACCGTGTTACTGTCATGCTTCGTCAACTGGAGCGTTTTTTGTGTTGTGTACACAATACTGCCCTCTACTGGTGTCTGGAGACACATGTTGGTTTTATGTATGCATTACCAAAGTCATGTGTTTATGACATAGACATACTTAACTTAGCTACAATGCTAACATCAGCTACTAAGTAACCTGAAAAAGTAACTGAACTCTAATGTACGAATTCTGAGGCTAATAAAACGCTCTGTAACCTGCTGTTAGCTTTTTGTTCAGCTAGCTTCTTTTTGTTTGCATAAAAAGTGAAGATGCTTGTTAGCTAACCATAATATCAGTACATTCATGTTGTCATAATTTCAAACTTATGAACATAAAGTTTCAGTTGGATCACACATGAAAGTCGCCAGCTTCGCAATTCAAGATGGCTGCTCCAAGGCAGCTGCACTTCTTACTGTTTTTACGCAAAGTACTGCCCCCTACAGGATCCGTCCACATGTTGCTAGGTTTTTATCATTAAAATACTTAAGCGTTGTGTTTATCAAATGAATGCATGTGTTAGCATGCTAGCTAGCCAGCTTCTCTGTAACATCTGCAGATTAACTCAGATGTGACATCATTCCCAACTCTGACAAAATTATAACACACCACCAGAGGCTAGTTTGTGTTAGCATGGGCTGCTAATGCTACTGTTAGTTGGTTGGCTGTGTGTAGTTGAAGCTCATGCTAATTTCATGAACAGTAGAATGGGATGAACCTGCTGGCAGCCATGTTTACAGGGAGAGCCGGACTATTGGGTTCTCAGCAGCAGGGGGCGCTCAGTACTGACAACTTGTCTCTACCTCGTATGACTGCACTTCAAAAAAATCTGAATTATCCCTTTAAAGGCTTCAGGCACGACATGTAAAATCAGAAATCATGTAAACACGTAGTAAGGTTTTGAAAGAAACTGAATCTTCATACACACCGGCTGGTTTTCAGAGAAGTTTTCATCTACATGAACCTGCATAAATACAGTACATATGACCATGCCACACCTATAGGGGGCAGTGTAACAGGAAGCACAGAACCATGAAAGATTTGTGGCCGCGTGTGGACATGGACTGAACAAAAACCAATAAACATGATATTTATGATCATTTCATGAAGATTGAAAGGAAAGAAAATGAAGTTCTGCTTCAGTAGAAATGGTTGTGACCTCACTCATCATCATCATCTTCATCATCATCTTCACCTTGGACTAAAGGACACTGGGGTCAGAAGTGAGTCCAGACCAGAACAACACACTCACATCTGTTCAGCACAAACTCCACTGACGATAAAACAAACATATGAGACGTGAGCAGAGACACAAAACACTCTCAGTTAATCAAAAGACAGAGAGGACGCAGGAAGACGGGCGGGAAAAAGACGCAGAGAGAGAGGTCAGAGGTCACACAGACGTGAGCCAGTGAGAGACAACGAAGAGGAAACGTGATGAGCAGAACCAGAGAACAGAGAAGTCTGAGTATGAAGAAGACGAGGAGGGAGGCAGGTGATAAAAGCACACAAATATGGAGAGGTCACGGGGTCACACAGGAAAGACGGAGGGAAGAGGAACAATAGACTGAGACGGACAGAGGTCAAGAAGAGGAGAGACGTGAAGATGCAGAAGAGACTCCCCGTTAAATAAACTAGAACACACACACAGTCTGGTTTCCATGACTTCAGAGGACATCCCATTGACTTCCATTCATTTCCTGCAGACTTACTCTAACCTTAACCATAATTACTAGTGTCCTAACCCTAACCCTGACCCTAACCTTAACCTAACCCTAACCTCAGCCTAACTTTAAAACATGTCTTCACCTTAAAATGGAGTCATTTACGTTATGGGGACCAGATTTTTGTCCCCATAAGGAAGACAAGTCCCCATAATGTGAGTGTGGAACCAGATTTTTGTCCCCATAAGGAAGACAAGTCCCCATAATGTGAGTGTGGAACCAGATTTTTGTCCCCATAAGGAAGACAAGTCCCCATAATGTGAGTGTGGAGACACATTTAGGTCCCCACAACATGAGGAAGACCAGCTACACACACACACACACAGAGTGGAGCACAGCCATTCACATGGTGTCAAGTTATTCCAGAGCAGCCATTTTGGCTCTGCAGAGGGAATCAATGGGCCATTCTGTCTATGGTTATATTGTTTTAGAGAGCTAGTCAACCTCACAGGCTTCATCATAACACACACACACACACACACACACACACATACACACACCCACACACAAATAGGAAAAGAACGGCATCAACAGGTTTTCAAAGAAGAAGAAGAAGACGTTAAATTAAAGCCATTAAACACAAATGAATGTAAGGTCCATGCACTGACATCACACGTCTCCTAGCAACCATGTCCAGCAGTGTCCACAGCAGGACAGACAGCAGGAGCATCAGGGTGCAGAGCTTCACTTCAGCTCATCGCTCAGTGGGACTGTTAATGTACAGGTGTGCGCGCACATGTGTGTGTGCACGTGTGTGTGTGCACGTGTGTGTGTGTGTGTGTGTGTGTGGACTTTTGTCTCAGGCAACAATTAGAAAAAAAACACACTGGTTGCTCCTTTAAGCTCCTTTGAGCTAAACGTGTCCTCACTGATGCTGGTAGTCTGACCTGGGCTTTAATCATGTCCAAATGTCCTCATCCTCACGAAACATGTCCTCACGTCTCATGACTGTCCTCAGTTTTTAATCATATAAAGTAGTATTTGCATATTATATATACATTCTTCATGTCTCCAGTATGTTGAGTCCTCACAAAGACAGAAGAAGCCTGGACCTTTTTGTTGTCATGAATGTATTTTTTTCCCATGAGGCCTTGGGGGAGTGAGTGGTTCTGTAAACGTACAAGGTCCAGTGAAAATAATAAACACAAGCTCAATTAAAAATCCATCAGTGCTGGTGAAGGTCAGTGAATGAGGACGTTGTCCACGTGTGAGTGTCCATGTTCATGTGATGAACGCGCTGACCTCGAACTCAACATGAGGCCCCGCCCTCTTCTGCTGAAAAGTAACTCATTGGTTCTCTGAGCTCATCGTTTCCCACGGATGAGTTGTCTATTTCCACTCTAGCGCCCCCTGAAGTTCACTTCCCAGTCATTAGCAGTGTGAAGGCTGGAGTTTGAACTGTACACTACACAGTGCTGCCCCCTGGTGGTGTCTGTGAACATGTCGCCTCATTGTTTTATGATTAGGTGAAACTAGAACCAGGTTAATATTAAGTACCAAATAATCGGACTCGTTAAGTTCTGAGTGAACAAAGTGTTAGTTTCGGTTTGGATCAAAGATTAAGATGTTAGCTAGCTAACCTAAATAACCTACTTTAGCACTGACTTGTCTATTTTTGTCCAGTGAGCGACTTAAAGATGCTCCTGTTTGATGTTCTGTCTCATTAAGACGGAGACACTGACCATCGTCCACAAAGTGGGTCACTGTGTTTCCTTATGTTGATCACAGATGTTTGTTTACATGATTCAGTGTTGATGGTGAAAAAAGTCTCTTCCCGTGATGTCCTGGTCCTGGTCCTGGTCCTGGTCCTGGTCCTGGTCCTGGTCCTCCACAGACAGGATGAGACTGTCTTTACGTGCTGTGACAGAAACAGTCTCAGAGTCTTCGTGGACAAAGGACATTGTGTAGAACTCCCTGAAAACACACAGGCTTTTATTTTGAAAAAATGTTGAGAAACTGAGGCTTTTATTTTAGAAACTGTTAGTGCAAACAAAACTAAGACTATTATTTTGAAAACTATGAGGATGGTGTGGGAGAAACAGTATCTGTTATTTTGAAAAACTGCAGCGTTTTGTTTTAGTGTGGATGAACAGAAGCTGAGATTTTTATTTTGAAAACTGTTCACATGATATGACACTATGTATAGTGTATTATATATAACTGTAATAAAAAGAATGAGTTAATATGATTAGAATTATGTTATTTCATTTTACTGTGGAACGTGTGTTTGAATATTAAGTCGCGTTACGTTGTGTTTCGTCTCCTCAGTTGTTTCTCACAGGAAACTCAGGGAACCTGGTTTCCATAGCGACCAGTGTGTTCAGTGAGCAGCAGCTGATTGGAGGATGTTCAGCAGAGAAACCTGAGTTTGATCAATATCTCATCAGCAGTCGTCAGGTCGATGTTCAGGTGTCGCTGCACTTGTTTATGATATTGACAGCGTTTTACACCAGTTTGAGTTTGTGTGTTTTTAAAACACATGGATGGTGTAATCTGTAATCTGAGCTGTTGGAGACGATTCTTTCACCCTGGAGACTGTGAGACAGTGATGAGGCAGGAGAAGCGTGAACACACTGAAGAAGCAGAAAGAAGCTTTTCACTGAAGGCTGCTGAATGTTAGTGTCGGTGTGAGTCGGTTAAGCAGCACAAACAGAAACACTGACACTTCTCTTCATCTGTCTAACATTAATGTTGAATAAACAGACAAACAGAATGCATTTTTACATGCACAGAAATTAAAAATCCATTTCCACTCATTTCTGTCAATTTGTGGCTGTAAAAACCACATGATTGCTTTTCATATAAACCACTCACTCTCCCACACCAAAGTCCATGGAGAAAATCAGTGATTTTAGCTCACAGGGACACAGGAGCTGCTGGTCTACTGCTGCCTCGTAGACCAGCAGCTCCTGTGTCCCTGTGAGCTAAAATCACTGATTTTCTCTATGGACTTTGGTGTGGGAGAGTGAGTGGTTTACAAACTTCACTTTCCTGTTGGAAAAAGTCTGTCTAACAGTGACATAAAGACGTGAACATGTTCCTAAGATATCACAGGATTAAAGTGATGTAGATTTTATTTACTAAGTCTTTTGTTAAGTGGATAAAATCAGTTTACCTTGTGTTTCTGCTGCAGCCTCCCTGTCTCAGCAGCAGGGGGCGCTCACAGCTCGGTCATATGTCATATGTGTGTCAGTTCATCGTAGAACCTTTTGAAGTCAGTGTTCGCAGCGGTCAGCAGGTCATCCTCACATCAGGATCTTAAAGTGAGTGAAGGAGTGATGAAAAGTGAAGGAGTGATGAAAAGTGTTTCTTCCTCTTTTCTCACACGTCCATGTAACTGTCTGTCATCCGACGTTTCCTCACTCTCTTCTTCTTTTCCTGCCTGTTGTCAGGGCAACTGTCACAGCTGTGCTGTGACCTCATTACATGACATGACAAGAAGAACAGTGACCTCAGTTCACCTGTCACTGTCACACTGTCCTCAGAAAACCCCAAGATTGAACCAGGAACATTGGTGTGTGTGTGTGTGTGTGTGTGTGTGTGTGTGTGTGTGTGTGTGTGTGTGTGTGTGTGTGTGTGTGTGTGTGTGTGTGTGTGTGTGTGTGTGTGTGTGTGTGTGTGTGTGTGTGTGTGTGTGTGTGTGTGTGTGTGTGTGTGTGTGTGTGTGTGTGTGTGTGTGTGTGTGTGTGTGTGTGTGTGTGTGTGTGTGTGTGTGTGTGTGTGTGTGTGTGTGTGTGTGTGTGTGTGTGTGTGTGTGTGTGTGTGTGTGTGTGTGTGTGTGTGTGTGTGTGTGTGTGTGTGTGTGTGTGTGTGTGTGTGTGTGTGTGTGTGTGTGTGTGTGTGTGTGTGTGTGTGTGTGTGTGTGTGTGTGTGTGTGTGTGTGTGTGTGTGTGTGTGTGTGTGTGTGTGTGTGTGTGTGTGTGTGTGTGTGTGTGTGTGTGTGTGTGTGTGTGTGTGTGTGTGTGTGTGTGTGTGTGTGTGTGTGTGTGTGTGTGTGTGTGTGTGTGTGTGTGTGTGTGTGTGTGTGTGTGTGTGTGTGTGTGTGTGTGTGTGTGTGTGTGTGTGTGTGTGTGTGTGTGTGTGTGTGTGTGTGTGTGTGTGTGTGTGTGTGTGTGTGTGTGTGTGTGTGTGTGTGTGTGTGTGTGTGTGTGTGTGTGTGTGTGTGTGTGTGTGTGTGTGTGTGTGTGTGTGTGTGTGTGTGTGTGTGTGTGTGTGTGTGTGTGTGTGTGTGTGTGTGTGTGTGTGTGTGTGTGTGTAGCTGGTCTTCCTCATGTTGTGGGGACCTAAATGTGTCTCCACACTCACATTATGGGGACTTGTCTTCCTTATGGGGACAAAAATCAAGTCCCCATAACGTAAATGACTCCATTTTAAGGTGAAGACATGTTTTAAAGTTAGGCTGAGGTTAGGGTTAGGTTAAGGTTAGGGTCAGGGTTAGGGTTAGGACACTAGTAATTATGGTTAAGGTTAGAGTAAGTCTGCAGGGAATGAATGGAAGTCAATGGAATGTCCTCTGTAGTCATGGAAACCAGACTGTGTGTGTGTGTGTGTGTGTGTGTGTGTGTGTGTAAAGGTTACTGTATGTTGACAGGTGTAATATCTCCAGTAGCAGATGTCATGTGAAGTGTGTTATGAGAGTAAGACTGTGGCCTTTACTGCAGGTTAACCTTATCACTGACAGCATCACACACACACACACACACACAGACAGACACACACACACACAGACACACACACAGACACACACACAGACACACACACACACAGACACACACACAGACACACACACAGATACACACACTCACACACACACAAACACACACACACACTCACACACACAGACACACACACACAGACACACACACAGACACACACACACAGACACACACACACACACACACACACAGACACACACACACACAGACACACACACAGACACACACACACACACACACAGACACACAGACACACACAGACACACACACATGAAGTGGATAAAAACAGTCATTTTCTTTCTCTAAAC
>JAFBJR010000829.1:261644-390399 GCA_016785285.1 Brachirus orientalis | reverse complement strand
CAAACCCTTTTTACTACAGCAGCTGTACAGGAACTGAAGAAAAGTCTTGATTATCTTTAGACTTTATCTCACTGTTAGACAGGAAAGTGAAGTTGGTAAACCACTCACTCTCCCACACCAAAGTCCATAGAGAAAATCAGTGATTTTAGCTCACAGGGACACAGGAGCTGCTGGTCTACTGCTGCCTCGTGTGGTCTGAAAATGTGATTTCAAACACTCAGACATTTGAACTTACTGATGGAGGCAGCAGTGGTGTTTCTACATGATTTTTAGTTACAAAGTGTGCTATGTTTACTTTTAAACTTCAGTTGAATGTATTGTCAGAATTAAGGTCCAAATGATCAAAACAACAGACAAAAATACAAGGAACATTTAAAATGTCTCAAACATGAACTGTGTGTTTGATTTCATATGATTTGTTTTTGTTTATCATAGCATGGAGCACTGTCAGGCTATGCACTCCAGTGCAAAAATGCTTTGGAAAGTGTTGGCCAAGCATTAAGAGATCGCATCGGACGTGACACTGAGACTGTGAAGTGGCGTCCGACTGAGTTCATGGGCATTTCCTGTGAGTTTCTGTGTTCCTCAAAAGTACTGAGAAAGTCTGCCTGAGAGACTTTTTCCTGATCTTGTCACGCCGTCTTGCTCCCTTCTGTTATTGAAATAAAATTGAGCAAGAGATACAAGTCTTTTTGTTTGTTTTTTGGTCTTTTTCATGCACGCACTTTATCTCCAGGGACTCTACAAACTACAGATAGGACGTCGGCAGTAAACTCTGTTTAAAAGAAACAGCAGCCTCTGGTTGTCATTAAAGGGTACACAATGTGAGGATATGGTTGGTGTATGGACCCAAAAGGAGCGGAGTTCCAGACGACAGGTTAGGTTAACGAATTTATTTACAACGGGGAAACAAAAAGGGGATGGCTGAGGCAACTGAAGACGAGGAGACCGGCTGGCAGCAGAGCGGAAGCCTCCCAAGAAAACACTGAGGGGGAAGAGGGAAAAGAGACCAGATTAGAGCGAGCACTAAACTGAAAAACATGGACTAGACACGAGGTGTGTTACTGGTGTCGAGTTACCACTTGACTAAGGTTTACGCGCTGACACCTGCCGTTGTCCAAACCAGCGTATAAGAAGGACTTCCAGTGATCAGGGAATTGCCGGCAGGTGCGAGGCTGGAGACTCCGCCCCGCCGACCAGACAAGTCTCCTGAAATAAAGGTGAGGGTAAACAGGAAACGGCCAGAAACCAAAATAAAAGCACAACACCAAGATAATTACCAGAGGCAGGAAACCAGATCCTGACACACAAACCCCTTCTTCTGAGGCTAACTCCTAACCGTGAGCCCTGATTTTGAAAAGTGCTAAGAACTGGGCTAAGGAAGAAGGTCCAGGTGAAGGTAACTTTTTTTAATATCAGGAGAACAGTGCGAATAAAAGGATAAAAATATACAAATCATGATAAAAACCGCAAAGCAAGATCAAAATACACCAAACCCCAATTCTAAAAAAAGCTGGGACTTTGTGTAAAAAACAGATTTCATGAAAAATATTAGTGTAACAATTCACGTAGTGAATTAATATTTAACTAAAGGTGGACCCAAAAATAGGCAGAAAAAAGCGGATGAAAAGGATTACGAAGACTTATTTTACAAAAATAAAAAGGTGAACCAGTCCATGAATAACTAAACAAAAAGCACTGAGGCCGTCCGGCTGGCAAGGCGGAGCTCAGGATCGGGTTAATAAGGAAAAAGGAGGAAAAAAGGCATCAGTGATGGAAAAAAATCAAACAGAAAAAGACTAAACTAGCACGAGGCACATGGAGACGTGGAGTTACCAGACTCTTGTGACGATACGCGCAGAGACACAAGAAGCCCAGGATTAAATACTCTCCGCTTCTGATGAGGAGATGAGGAACAGCTGAAAAGATTAGAGCCTCTGCGTAGCCGTGCAGCCAGCCTCCTACAAACAAAAAGGTAACTAAAACGAACTAGGGGAAAAACAGGAAGTTAGCACAAAATAAAACAGCAAATAGCAAAACCAAAAAAACTCCACCAGCCAGGAGACAGAACATGACAATTAGCTCGTTTTGAATTTAATGGAAGCAACACATCTCAATAAAATTGGAACAGGGTGATGTTTACCATCTTCTTTTAACAACTGTCTATAAACGTCTGGGACCGATGCAGGACTCTAGCTGCTCAACAGTCCTGGTTCTGAAAGTTCTGGACTGCAGGCAGGTCAGTCCAGCACCTGGACTCTTCTCCTGTGCAGCCATACTCTTGTGATGATGCAGTATGTGGTTTAACATTGTCTCGCTGAAATATTCCAGTCCTTCCCTGAAACAGACGTTGTCTAGATGGAGCAGATGTTGCTCTAAAACCTCTATGTACTTTTCGGCGTTGATGGTGTCTTTCCACATGTGTCAGCTGCCCACGCCATAGGCACTAATGCCACTCCATACCATCAGAGATGCAGGCTTTTCAACTGTCCACTGGTAACAGGCTGGACGTCCCTGTCCTCTTTAGTCCACAGGACAGGACGTCCATGGTTTCCAAAAAGAATTTCAGATTTGGATTCAGACCATTTGAAATGATCTTTGTTTTTCTGGATCATGTTCACATTTGTCTTCTTCTTCTTCAGCTCACATTTGTGGATTGAACGGTGAACTGTGATTTCTGGAAGTGTTCCTGAGCCCATGGAGTGGTTTCCAGTAGAGAATCATGTCTCTTTTAATGCAGTGCTGCCTCCAGCATCTATTTGACCTTTGACCTTGTCCCTGGTTCACACAGATTCCTCCTGATTCTCCGAATCTTGTGATATTATTCACTGTAGATGGTAGATCTTCAAAGTCTGAGGAGCAGTTTTCTGAAATTGTTCTGACAAATATCTGCCCATCTTTACATCTTAGACCAGGGGTGTCAAACTCATTTTACTTTAGGGGCCACATTGATTTGGTCTAAAGTGGGCCAGACCTATGAAATTATAACATAATAAACTATAAACAACAGGAACTACATGTTTTTCCCTTTGTTTTACATTTAACAAAGTATCTTTTTACAAAACATATTATGAACCTGAAATTTTGTGATAAAAAAAATGTACAATTTTAACTATATTATACGTAAATTTACCATTTTCATTACAAATGACAGATCACAGTGGATCTATAAAGGCACAAAGCATTTAGTCACATGTATCTGGAACTGAAAAATGGAATATTCCACATCATGATTAGATTCACAAATTCACCCTACGGGCTGGATTGGACCCTCTGGCGGGCCAGTTCTGGCCCACAGGCCGTATGTTTGACACCCCTGTCTGAGAGGCCCCTTTTATACCGTCATGTTGTCGACCTGTTGCCAATTATTATTTGAGCCTGTTACACTGCGTTGTTCTAATGTGACATTTATACACAGTAAAACTGTCGAGCCGTGTTAAAGCACCACTAAAACTCTTTATATGTAACTTAAACTTGAATTAAATATAAACTAAAACTGATGATACAAATGATCAATCTAAATATTTAAAGCTTAAACAAAATTTAAATGTTAATATCTGAGCATTAAATGTACATACATTTAGATTTAACATTTAGAGTAGTTTGAAAATACTGACTTTAATGAATGTTTCATCACTGATCTTGTGGTTGTTTGGAGTGAAAGGCTGCTGCTGCTGCTGCAGTTACACAGACGTTAATCTCCTAATCTCTAATCTCACTGTGAACTGAAACATTTAAATAAAACTCAGTTGTGATAAAAAGGAGGGAAGAACCATGATGCGATATCATCAGCCACATTTTTCCAAACTGTATATAAAGAGATGCGTTTCTCCGTCGTCACTGGCCGTCGCCGTGGCAGAGAGGAAGGTAAGACCCCTGGCCTCTGACCTCTGACCTGACTGAACACATAACATTCAAAGGAACTATCAATGTTAAACCTGATGCAGGTGTGTTTCAAAAAACAGCATGATGGATTTTATGTTGAATTTAAATAATATTATTTTGTGATTTCAGGTTGTTCCCATTGTTTTTAATCCATCGGTGACGGTGAGAGCAGATTTTATTTGTACTTGTTCACAGCACTGAACATTTAAAAAAAACACACACAAAAACTGTATCCGGGAAATGTATTTTGATTTATAAGAATAACTAATGTTAATGTAAATGTTTAATTCTCAAAGTTTAAATGTAGACCTTCGTAAAACTAAATGTTTTATATTTATAAAGTTACACTGTAAAATATTGTGATGTAAATGAATGGTAAAATACAGACAGCAGACTCGCCAGTTCTACTGTTAACGATACTATGTGCTGAATTACAGTACATAGCTGTATTTTCCTGATTTCACAGTAGATTAGTGGCAGCAGAGTTTTACCGTTATAACACCATACACTAAAAAACAGTATATCACTGTATTTTGTAGAACTCATGTCAGTGACAAGATAAACACATCATGTTTTTCTTCACAATTTCAATATAACCCAAATGCAGTACCATGGAGTTGATTTTGAAAAATAAACCATACCAGCAGTATTGAAATAAATCAATTACTAGCCTATAAATTAACCCCTGTCTTGAATGTATACTGTGATATTTCACACAATAAAAAATATATATGTGGTAAAGATTAGACTAAACACAAAATCAATCATGCAACCCATCATTTGTTTTAACAGCAGCAACTGAAAACTGCATTCATTTGAAATAAAAAAAAGTCAAATTTACATTTTAATGCTTAAATGTAAATGTCAATTTGAAATGTTTAAATCTAAATGTAACATTTTAAAGTTTAAACCTCAACATTAAATGTTAAAAAGTATTCATGCGTAAATGTGAATGTCAAATAAACATATTAAATCCTAATATTAAATGTCAAGTTAAAACCTAAATTTAAAGTTTAGATTTAAATTTAAAAATTTAATTTAAAAATTTTTAAATCTAACCCAAAATCTTTTAATGTAAATTTCAAAGGTGAAGTTAGAAAGTTTAAATCGAAACATAAAAATTTGAATAAAAATATAAGTGTTTAAATGTCAGTGTAAAGTTTTGATTCAACATTAAATGTTAATGTCAAATTGTTTACATTTCAAATTTAACCAGTGAATTTTAAATATAAACCTTACATGTTAAATCTAAATGTTTAAAGCTGAATTCAAATATTAAATGTCAAATTTAACATTTTTGTCACTGACATGGCCATCGGGCACAGCACACTCTTCGCCTCCCAAATCAAGGTTCTATCTCAGTTGCAATGCACATCTGACCAAGGTTCCAAACTGTACTGAACTGGACCAAACTGAACTGTACCATGATGGAAACACAGCAAATGTGACGTCAGATTAGACAATTTGACTGATTTATTTACATGGGTTAAAACGAAGGAAATTAGATTTTGAATGATGTCATTTTATTTTAATTCACATTGTTTTCTGCTGTTGATGAAGATAAATTTGACCCAATCCACATAAAATGACTACGTGACCCTATCATCATCATCATCATCATCATCAGTGAATAAATGCAAGTTAACGATCCCTCACGTTCTCTCTCTGTCTCATCAGACTCTAACTCTCTCCAACAATGAAGAACCTGATCTTCATGGTTGTGATCCTCCAGCTGGGAATCTCCATACACCAGACCAATGGTGTATGTTTCCTTTTACTGTAGATATTCTTCATTTTATAATACATTTATATTGTCCAGATGGACTGACTCAGGAGTTTCATGGAAGAACGTCATGCATGATTTGTCTATTTTCTTTCAGTTCAGCTTTGGAGATATCATCTCCGTGGAGCGTAAACCTTGGTGCCTCGAGTGTCTCGTTCCCGCGTACAAGCATTATGCCATTTATGTGGGTGAAGAAAAAATCGAAGGCAAACAGCCTGGACAAAATATTTTCCACTTCTCAGGTAAGTGCAGTTAAAGTGAATTTATAGCTTACCACGTTTACACATGATTCTGAAATCAGTGATACTAGTTTTTTGACTCTTTACAAAGGTACAAGACCTTTCTTTTGATTGTCGGTCGTGGTACCTGAGGCCTGGATTGCCCACCCCGGGTCAGGGGAGAGGCTTAAGTATCTCAGGGTCTCATGTACATGTTGGGAAAGGATGGAGTGGGAGAGTGACAGGCAGACTGGGGTTCAACTGGTCTGTTGTGGTGAAGAGGGTGAAGCTCTCGATTTACCGGTTGATCAACCTTCCAGCCTTCACTGAAGGTCATGAGGTGTGGGTAGTGACCGAAAGAAAGAGATCGCCAACACTGGCGGTCAAAATAAGTTTCCTCCACAGGATGGTTGGGTGGGCTAAGCCTTAGAGATAGGGTGAGGAGGTCGGTCATCTGGGAGGGGCTCAGAGTAGAGCCGCTGCTCCTCCACGTCAAGAGGAGCCCGCTGAGGTGGTTTGAGCACCTGAAGAGGTCTCCTCCTGACTTCAGGGCCAACCCAGGACACACTGGAGGGATTATATCTCTCAGCTCAACTGGGATCTCCCTGGAGGATCTTGGCTTCTGAGCTCCAGCAAGGAGACACGTGTGGGTGTGGTGGTTCCGACACCGTACAACTTTATTGTCAGTTTGCCCACAGGGTCACTTAAAATGGAAGCTACAGCCAAATCATCATTGTGATCGGCTCCCTTTTCCTCAAACGAAAAACCTCAGACGTGTCTGTGGAGCAAAATTAAATCTCTGGCAGATTTGGCCAAGTCCACCCAGGCTTCCATCCAGACTCGTGTAATCTTTCAGTGACTCTCTGGACTAAGATGAAGGGAAGTTATCCAGGAAGTTGAAGATGTCAGGACACTACAGCTCTGGAATAATGTCCTGTCGTCCCCTGTAGGTTTAATGTGTAAATCTTAAGTTTAGTGTATTGAAATTGAGTATTGAAATTAAAAATGAGTCTACTGCCCTCTGTGGTGAAACATCATCTACTGCATTCAGATGTTAACATTAGCTATTTTAGTGATTTGAGGTGTATTGTCCCAGACTCCTCCCCCTTTTTTAAATATCACCCCCTAACTGCTCCACACTCCCCCCCAAATCACACTTTTTTGGCATTTTTCAAAAAAGATGAAGGGGTTTAGTGATGACCAAGATGGCGCAGTGAGCATACAGAGTCACATGATGTCTCCATTAGTTTGTATTCATACATTTGTGTCTTTTTTAAAAAAATAATGGCAGGTCCAAACAAAGAGGGAGCAGATTGTATTTTTGGAAAACTCGAAGACGACCCTGGTAAGTTTGAAGTTGACAATTACCTGGATGGACCAGATGTGGTTATCGACCGTCGAAATATAATAAAGCGAATCGTGGAGAGGCATCGGAACTGTGGAGACTACAAACTCGCTAACAACAACTGTGAACACCTCGCTACATATGTGCGCTATGGAGAGCCACAGATGAACCAGGTGGGGTCCAAACTGAGTGCTCGTAAATATTACGCATTCTTTTCATGTTCAGTTGAGAAGCTAAAACCAGAGCTTTAATTACATTTTGTAGTCTTTCTTTGATTTGGTGTTCAGTACAAAGGAAGACCAAAAAAATCACCTCACCAACCTTAACATGGATTTCAAAACAGATTCGGCTGAACCTGGTGTGGATATTTAATTTCTCCCCCATGGAGCTGAAATTTTACATGTTTAACACTCAGTCATTCCTGTTTCCCGTACTCTTAAGTGTTTCCCGTACTCTTAAGTGTTTCCCGTACTCTTAAGTGCCACCATTGTATCACATTACCAGTAAACAACCTCTGATTAACACATTAATCCAAAAAGCTTTAGCTGAAACAATTCTTCATTTGGTACATTTGATTTAAGAACAAAAACAAAAGTTTGTAAAACAACCCGTTTTGACGCCGGTGCGGTGGTGGATCACCGGGTTTGCTACCGCCCCCGTGCTCTCATGTTATTGGGTAAGGTGAGAAAAGATGTGCCTTGTCTGGAGGTCACTTACCTTGGGAGCGCACGGACCATGTCTGTCGATTTGCAGTAATGCCGCCCTCCACACTTCAAACTTCATTCGTAATTCCATTGTTTGATTTTTGATGATACAACAAGGAAGGCAGTTTTAACTTTTAAGTGGAGAAACTCTGCATTTGCTTTATGTCAGGATTGTGATATAGGACCCAAGTGCAGGTAAAAATCTGGTGAAAGAATGGAACGAAATAATGGAAGAATAAAGCAAAATAAAATGAGAACTAAGCAAAACAAAAGGGAACAGAGGTACATTAAAAAAAACAGATAGAACAAAACAGATAATCCAACAAAGAACAAAGGGAAAAGGGCGAGTATGTGTACTGTGGACACACCCTAAACTTAACCTAAACCCAGGTCTAACCCTAACCCTAAAACCAGATCTTAACCCTGAAGAGCCCTTTAAAGAAGTAAGGACCAGACAAAATGTCCTCACTTTATCAAAATGTCCTCACGTTGTCAAAATGTCCTCACGTTGTCAAAATGTCCTCACTTTATCAAAATGTCCTCACGTTGTCAAAATGTCCTCACGTTGTCAAAATGTCCTCACTTCACCTCACACACACTAATTAGGGACAATTAATCTGTGGAAAAGCAAACATAAAAGACCAGGGAGTGATAAAAGTCTTGACAAGAGGGCAGCATCACCATGAAACAGGATATGTCAAAATAAGCACAAGTATACAGCACAATAAATAAAAAATAAAATAAAATAAACTCTAAATAAAAATCTGTTGTGTTTTTAACAGCATGGCACATTAGCGAGGTTTCCAGCCCAGTGCACCCGTCTTGGCCGTGACACTACAAAGTCGTATCGCATTGAAGCTGTGGCCGTTTCCTGTGATGAGCAGTGTCCCGTCAAAGGAAAGAGGAAGCCTGGTTGATCCTCTCACATCATCTTTCTCTCTCTTGTTATTAATATAATAAATAACAAAATAATGAGCGATATCCACAAGTCTTATTTTGTCCTTTTTTTGTCCTACAACTGGGAAATTCAGCATGTTACAGCAGCAAAGACGGTGAAAAGGTGAACATATTGATACTTCCATAGTAGTAACAATGATGAGGCTCGATCATGTGAAGAGAGGACATCAGTGTGCAGATGTGGCGCCTCCCTACGGTGGCCTGGAAGTGCAAAACAAGGTTTTGCTCAAAATTTGGATGCACTAACTGGTGTTTGACCACAGAGAGGCAGTATTTGCCAAATTATATCACAATATTTAGAATATCAGTACTTTGCACTAATTTATGAAGATTTGCAACAGACTGACTGCCAGATAATGAGCTGTGCTATATACTTATTAAACACTGACTGCCAAATAGTGAACTTCGCTATACATCAAACAAGAAATTCACTGCAAAATAAAGAGCTGTTAAGTTCATTCACCATCAGACCGACTGTCAAATAATGAGCTGTTCTGTATATACTTATAAAATGTTGACTGCCAAATAGTGAGCTGTTCTATACTTCCATTTAAACACTGACTGCCAAACAATGCGCTGTTCTCTACTCCACCAACAGGTGGACTGCCAAATAGTGAGCTGGTTGCTCACTCTACCAACAGACCAACTGCCAGATAGTAAGCTGTTCTGTACACTACTAAAATGTTGACTGCCAAAATGTTGAACTTCGCTACGTCAACTAAGAAATTCACTGCCAAATAAAGAGCTGTTATGTCCATCCACCATCAAACTGACTGCCAAATAGTGAGCTGTTCTATACATCAACCTAGAAAGCAGTGAGCTTTTTACTGCCAAAAAATTAGCTAATGTACGCATGCACCAACAGACTGACTGCCAAATAATGATCTATTTCATATGTCCACCACCAGACTGGCTGCAAAATAATGAGCTGTTCTCTACAACCACCAGACTGTTTCTGATACAGAAGTTAAATTTACTGTCACAGACTGGTGTGTGTGTGTGTGTGTGTGTGTAGTGAGGACATAGTGAGGACATTTTGACAGTGAGGACATTTTGGCTGATCCTTATTTTTTTTTTTATCCCCCTTAAAAGTGCTTTTTCAGGGTTAAGACCTGGTTTTAGGGTTAGGGTAAGGGTTAGGCATCGAGTTGTGATGGTTAAGGTAAGGGGCTAGGGAATGTGTTATGTCTATGAGGGTCCTCATTTTAACAGAAGCACAAATGTGTGTGTGTGTGTTCTTGTACTTGTTGCAGAGCGAGGACGAAAAATCGTATAAACACCTACAGCATGAGGACATTTTGTCAAAGTGAGGACATTTTGACTGGTCCTCCCCTTTTTTCACCCCCTTAAAAGTGTTTTTTCAGGGTTAAGACCTCAGAAGTCTCACTTTATGTAAACATTCCTTCCATGATAGAATTTCCCTCTATTGACCAGCTTAAACCTGTTTTACTTCATTTTAAACAACGTTACAGTGTGACAGTGGCTGCAGATTTACAAGCCAGTTTTACGTCTTATTCTATACTAACAAAATTTGAAAAAATGTTTTTCCTAAAAAAAATAAATAAATACATTTGAGAATATTTGGCCTATTTCTAATAGGGCTGTTTTTGCAGTGTATGGAGTGTGAGAGAATTTGTTTTTACTTGGTCCCTCTCTCTCTCTCCCTCTCTCTCTCTCTCTCTCTTTCTCAGTTGAACTACTTATAGATTCCTATAATCAAACGTCAGTTAAAGACACACACACACACACGCACGCACATCGAAGGCCTGCTGTTCTTAAACTCTCAGGAAAAGTGATGATAAGACAGAGAATCTATGAACGGTCAAGGTTGTCTCCACAGAAACAGATAGGGATACAGAGCGTCAGGCGTGTTGGCCGCGTCCACAATCGGTGAGATTTTATGAATCAACTATCTGTGATGATGCCCTGCAGCTCAGCTCAGCTCAGCTCAGCACAGCTCAGCTCAGGTCTGGCGTTGTCTCTGAGCCTGTCTTCAATAAAGATTTCCATTTTAACTCAGAGATTTCATCGAAGATGCCAAAGCCTTGGTAACAGAAACAGGATTTCCACAGAACCACAGTCTGGGTAAGTGCAGCCTTTTCTTAGTTTGAGCCGTGTGAATTTTAACCAATTTATCATCCGCAATTACAAATAAAATGATGTTAAAATTCAACACAGTGACGTGAATCATTTTGACCAAAATAAAATCAGTGCTGTGCTGATGAAGAGCAAGTTTTATTGTCACAGTGACGGTTTTTGGTTTTTGAGACACGGTGGAGCCAAACTTTTTAAAAATAAAAACTTTGTTGTTTGGGAGTTGACTTTACTTTGTTTTGTTTAATTTAATGTCTAAACGAACTGTAAATGTAACAGGGTCAGTTATGGCAGCATATTTCTTATTTGTTTGTTTCTTACACACCTTTTATTTATTTTATTCATGTTATATAACACTAAATGTATTTTCAAAAACGTGTCCACCTGCTGTGTCTCGCCCTCGTCTCTGTCTCCATCTGCTGCTTCATTCTGTGGGAGAGAGGACACGTCTTCCTGTGTTTCACGTGTTCATTTGCCTCGTGTCAGAAATAAACGGAGACTGCCTCCAAAGATATCCATCGTTTTACAAAACCACTTACAAAAACGTTAGGTGACACATGTTAATGTTGCATTTAAAGGCTTAAATGTGCACATATAATGTCACATTTAAAGGATATATTAACCCAGAGGCAAAGACAATTCCAAAAGAGATGTCAAAAATGTTTAATTTACACTGCTGATTGTCATTCTCAATTACTTGGATAACTTTTTTATATACTTTTCCTGCTTTATAAAGTTCAACTACCTTCTCCTGCAGAAACTTTGATAATTCTTTTTCTCTCCTTGTGTCAGGAGTCAGAAAATCACTGACCTTTTATTCCAGTAAACAGATCACAAGTAAGAATGTTACCTTTGGTAGCCATTTAAACCTGTGAGTTAACTGCTATCAGGTTATGTCAACTTTTGATCGGGATCATGATGATTTAACAAAGAGTGAACACAATTGTTTGATGATAAACGGCTTCCCCAAACCACGAACCACGATCGAAAATGTTTTTTATGATCATTTATATTCTCAGCTGAAGACCAGAACTTTCTCTCTTTGTCTCGTCAGACTCCGAGTCACTGAGGAACCTGATCTTCATGGCTCTGATCCTGCAGCTGGGAATCTTCACACACCAGACCATCGGACATGGATGTTTGTTTTAATGCAGATATTCTTCATTTTCTTTTATTGTTTTTCTCTCTAACGTTACACTCTGGGGCCGTAGCTCTTCCCTCAGCTCCTCTGGCTGAAGATCGATGAACATCACGGATGGTTTGTCTTTTTCTTCCAGTTCAGTTTTGGAGATATAATCTCTGTGGAGCGTAAAGCGTGGTGTGAGTGTCTCGGCCCGACCCACAAACACTATGCTATTTATGTGGGTGATGAGGTCATGGAGGGTAAAGAGGCCGGACAGGACATTTTCCACTTCACGGGTAAACAGTTTGCAGCAAACGCACAATTAACTGAACCATTATTGCAAAGTGTGAGACATTTTTTCAAATCCCCAGTAGATAATAAGCTGTGCTGTACACCACTAAAATGTTGACTGCCAAATAGTGAACTTTCCTATACATCAACCAAGAAATGCACTGCAAAATAAAGAGCTGTTATGTCCAAAACCTGATACAAAACATTAACACAGCTTACGTGTTCTGTGTGCCAACACTTCCACTTTCATCAACTGGATTTAGTTTACAGTCTGACCACTAGATGGCGGTGAAGTGCTTCTTAATATCAAAAACAATTTGAGTCCAATTCCCAAAATGTGTTAATGTTATTTGTTAGTTGATGGTATTTGTTAATCCAGTTTAGTGTAGAGTATTGAAACCAAAAATGAGTGTATCTACTGCCCCCTGTGGTCAAACATCACCTACTGCATTCAGATGTTATAGTTTTAGTCATTTGAGGCGTATTTGAGGAGTCTCTGACTCCTCCCCCCTTTTTAAATATCACCACCAGACCACGCCCCCTCACCGTCTCCCCCCCAGCTCACACTTTGTGTCATTTTTCAAAATCAGGCTTTGGTCGTTGGACTCAGCTTTAGTGAGTAAACTGAGTCACATGACGTCTGCATTCGTTTGTATTCATACGTTTGTGTCTTTCAGGTCCAAACAAAGGGGAAGCAGACTGTGTTTTTGGAAAACTCAAAGACGACCGCGGCAAGTTTCGGCGTGAGAATTACCTGGACGGACCAGACGTGGTCGTCGACCGTGAGCGGATAAGGAAACGAATCCTGGAGAAGCGTCGCAGCTGTGGAGACTACAAATTTGTCACCAACAACTGTGAACACCTCGCTACGTATGTGCGCTATGGAGAGCCCCAGTTTAACCAGGTGGGGTCCAAACTGAGCGCTACTAAATATTACACATCCTTTCCATGTTCAGCTGAGAAGCTAAAACCAGAAAACGAACAAACGCTTCTTTTCATTATTTAACGTACCCTACCGGTTTGGACACAAGGGGTGTCCAAACTTTTGACACATTCAAAGTTCTCGCAATTTTCCGGACTGACTGACCTCCAGTTCTTAAAGTAACCATGGACTGTCGTTTCTCTTCACTCAGCTGATTGGTTCTTGCCATAATATGAATTCTAACAGTTGTCAGCTGTGAACCAACCTGACTTCTGCACAACACAACCGATGGTTCCAACCCCATTAAGAAGGCAAGAAATTCCACAAATGAAGCCTGACAAAGCACCAGGTGACGACATCATGAAGCTCACTGAGAGAAGGCCAAGGGTTTGCAGCGCTGGCAACAAAGCACTTTGAGGAATAATTCCATATATGTTCATTATTAGTATATAATTTCTCCTTTCTTGAATATAACCAGAAGTCTTCAACTAGCTCGTTAAGACAACATGACTGTCAGGGTCTGGTTTCTGGTCTTTTATTTTGTTAAGTTTTCTAGTTTCCTGTGTAGGTTGTTTTTGGTTCTGGCTGGGCAGCTGGGCCGAGTTCTGCTCGTCAGCTCTGTGCTTTATAATCCCTGCTTCCTGACACGTGGTATCATCGTATGCTCTCTGAGATTGACTCTGCTTTTTCATGTGCGTTCGTCTTTTGTAATTCCTCAGTTTCTTCCCTGGACACTCAGGACTCGCCCAGCGAGCCCAGTGAGCCGCCCAGTCTCTGCTCTTCTTGTTTGGTTATTTTTTGGCTTTAGTTTTTTTTTTTTTTTTGTTAAATACATTTTTTGCTCAGTTCCAATTTCCATTTTAGGTTCAGTTTAGTTTTTATTAAATCCAGACAATGGCAACTGATAAAATCCACAGAATCAGCTTAATTGGTTTGAGAACAAAATTAAAAGTGTGTAAAACTATATATTTTTTTTGTTTTTGTTTTTGTTTATTATAAAACAGGAATGTCAAACTCATTTTACTTCAGGGGCCACATACGGTGCAATTTGATCTCAGGTAGAAATAATAATAACATAATAAACTATAAACAACAGGAACTCCAAATCTTTCCTCTTTGTTTCACATTTAATGAAGTATCTTTTTACAAAACATATTATGAACCTGAAATTTTGTGAGAAAACAAATGTTTAATTTTCACAATATTATGCCTAAATTTAGCGTTTCCACGTGTGCATTACAAATGACAGATGGATCTAGAAAGGCACAAAGTATCTGGAACTGAAAATGTACTATTCCACATCATGATTAGATTGACAAACGCACCCTGTGGGCCGGACCGGACCCTCTGGCGGGCCGGTTCTGGCCCGCGGGCCACATGTTGGACACCCCTGTTTTTTTTCCTCCCATTTTCCGATACTGCAACTCTTTTCCTAATTCTTCTTCTTTGCTGCGTTATAACTTCTATTTTCTTTATTTCCCTTTCTTTCCCTTGGCTCAGTTCATTCTGTCTCTGTTTCTGTTATCATATCTGTAACGCGTATCACGTCTTCTCCTCCGTGTTTTGGTGCAGCGTTACAGCGCCACATACAGTCCTGGCATATGTACTACAGCGCTTTACGGCTTTACAGTCGTTACGCAGATATTTCCTGAAATGATGGCACTTTTTTAAAGCGGCAAAGATAAAGACTGTTCACTTTTCGTGCCGTTTCCGTGTGGATGTGGCCTAAACAAGGTATAAAAGGAAAGGAGATAAAAAAAGAGAGCGGAAGTGATAAAAGTGACAGGACAAGACAAGAGGTGAGTATCAAAACCTAACCAAGAATGTGTCAAAATAAAACAGGAAATCCACAGGGTTAATCAACACCAGTAACTAAAACAAAAATAAAAGTCCAAACCAAATCTGGAAAGTGAAAGTCCAGATAAATCCAAACACTAGGACCAAAGGGTGAATATCGTGACACTTTACAGAAAATTATTTGAAGCATTAACCCTTTGTTTGTTTGTTTGTTTGTTTGTTTTTAATAGCATGGCACATTGACACGATTTCCAGCCGTGTGCCTCCAAGAGTTGGCTCGTATTGGTCGTGACGCTAAAACGTCGCATCCTGTCGAAGCTGTGGCCGTTTCCTGTGATGAGCTGTGTCCCGTCAAAGGAAGGAGGAAGCCTCGCTGATCCCGTCACGTGGTCTTACTCTTTCCTTTTATGGAAAAGAATAAATTCTAAAAAAAAAGTCTTATTTTGTCCTTTATTTGTCCCACAGTTTACTGAGTTACAGCAAGAGGAGCCTGAACATATTACTGTTAGAATGTGGAACTGCTCCTTTAAGTCAGACGTCACTTACTCGACTACAGTTGGTTGAAAACGCTGCAGCTCGACTTTTAAATGTCTTCATGGTCTTTTATTTGTTTTAAATGTCTTCATGGTCTTTTATTTGTTTTTAAATGTCTTTATTGTCTTTTATTTGTTTTTAAATGTCTTTATTGTCTTTTATTTGTTTTTAAATGTCTTCATTGTCTTTTATTTGTTTTTAAATGTCTTCATGGTCTTTTATTTGTTTTTAAATGTCTTGTCTTTTATTTGTTTTTAAATGTCTTCATGGTCTTTTATTTGTTTTTAAATGTCTTCATGGTCTTTTATTTGTTTTTAAATGTCTTCATGGTCTTTCATTTGTTTTTAAATGTCTTCATGGTCTTTCATTTGTTTTTAAATGCCTTAAATGGTCTTTCGTTTGTTTTTAATCAAAAATGATTTAAACTGAAGCTAAGGGACGAATCTTCACTATCTGAATGAAGTGGGACAAAAAAATCAACAAAACCCGACACCTGTGTAGCACCTAGCTAAAAAAGCTGCCCAGAAAATATCACAAAGACTTGATGTTCTATGTTTTCTGTATGTGTGGGGTGCAATAACTCTCCAAATCAGCAGGTGGCAGTAGTCCTTATTCACTAACAGGGAAACTGGAAGACCCCTGGGTAGGTACGTACAGGAGATAAACAGTGTTCACTAGCTACCGGAAACCCGATTTCTTCCAAGCATATGCGAAGTCCGGCCACTTCCTGTCAAACTGTTGAAACTGTTTTTAAATTTAAGATTATATTTTTAAGCTAAGGTTATTATTAGTTATGAGCATATCAGGCAGCCAGCCAATCAGAGTGAGTTCTCTTTGACGACGAGCCTCTGAAAGAGCCACTGTTGTCCCACTATCGACATCCACTGACACGCGGTAGATCAGTGGTAGAGCGAGCCGTCTTTCAACTCAAAGGTTGTGGTTTCAGTTCCGCTAGTCTACATGTCAAGGTGTTGAGACGCCCATGTTGCATTCTGTAGATGCACTGTATGAGGGCATGAATGGGTGAATGGGTGAAACTGTCTTGCAAAGCTGCTGTATAAATGCAGACCATCAACAAAGAACTGCCCTAAAACAGTGAACTGTTCCTTTAATGGTTTGACTTCAGGCCACTGTAGCATTTTAACAAAAACAGAACAATGAATGAACAATGTTACCTAACAATAGTGGCTCAAAGGTTCTTTGATATTTTAATAACAGAGCTGCACACATGCAGGGCTTCTTAATCTGTTAATGAAACACACACACACATGCTGGTCTTACCATCTTTTTGTGGACATTCATAGACATAATACAATCCCTAGCCCCTTACTCTAACCCTAACCTAGACCCATTTCTATCCCTGACCCTAAAACCAGGTCTTAACCCTGAAAAAGCCCTTTAACCTCATGGAGACCAAGCAAAATGTCCGTGGACGTGTTTTTCCCCACAAGGATAGAAAAACGTGTACACAACCACACACCCGCACACTTGTTGCTCGTACAAACCTTTAAACTCCTAAAAGAACGTTAGGAAAGTGAAGTTGGTAAACCACTCACTCTCCCACACCAAAGTCCATAGAGAAAATGAGTGATTTTACATCACAGGGACACAGGAGTTGTTGATCCACTGCTGCCTCCATCATTAAGTTCAAATGTCTAATTTTGTCAATTCCGCACTCAAATTCCTTTATTTAAGATTTAAGTGACACAAAGTGACCACACGAGGCAGCAGTAGGCCAGCAGTTCCTGTGTCCCTGTGATGTAAAATCACTCATTTTCTCTATGGACTTTGGTGTGGGAGAGTGAGTGGTTTACAAACTTCACTTTCCTGTTGGAAAAGTCTGTCTAACAGTGAGATAAAGACGTGAACATGTTCTGAAGATATTGTAGACTTAAACTGATGTAGATTTTATGAGCTGAGTCATTTAAGCAGAAAAAAAAAAAAACATTTCACCGTGAAAACTGAGTCTTTGTACCATGTGTTGACCTTTAACCTCACAATGTCATAGCTGTCTCCACAGAAACATATTAAAGGTGTTAGAAATTTAATGAAGTGTGTTAAACACTGAATAAAGGGCTGCTCTGTGGGAACAACAATGACCGGAATGTAATGAAATAATCTGTCAGGAACACACACGCACACACGCACACACACACACGGAGCTGCTAATCCCCGATAAGCTGCTCCACCTTCCTTTGGCTCCTCAGATTCTAACAATTCTGATTTTGTTGTTTGTCATTAAACCTCTCATGGCAGCAGCTGCTGCTTTCAAGGACTGTCTGACATGGTGGGAAAAATGCTCTTTGACATTTCACTACACGATTCATTGTGTCATTCTCTGCGTTCCTGCCTTTTAACTTTGTGAGTCTATTGCGCTGCACAAACAATAAGATATGCTCCTTTAAAGTGACTAATGTGAAGGCTCTCCCATGACATGACATTGTTATATGTACACAATATACCCACACATACACACTGCATATGATATACAGTACATTATGTACAATACTGTTATTACAGAACTGTTAAAAGTTAATGTTTTACTGAGACGGTGTTTATCCCAATCTTGTAAAATAAATAAATTCTTTTAATTTATAATTAATTTATAATTTATATCTTCAGTGTTCCCACACAATTCCCAGATCTCAGCAAACGTCATTGCAAGAGAACGCAAAGTAATTGTGAGGGAAAGGAAATTCTGTGGTTGAACATTGTCTCGCTGAAATATTCCAGTCTGTTTCAGGGAAGATGTTGCAGATGTTGCTCTAAAACCTCTATGTACTTTTCGGCGTTGATGGTGTCTTTCCACATGTGTCAGCTGCCCACGCCATAGGCACTAATGCCACTCCATACCATCAGAGATGCAGGCTTTTCAACTGTCCACTGGTAACAGGCTGGACGTCCCTGTCCTCTTTAGTCCACAGGACAGGACGTCCATGGTTTCCAAAAAGAATTTCAGATTTGGATTCAGACCATTTGAAATGATCTTTGTGTTTCTGGATCATGTTCACATTTGTCTTCTTCTTCTTCAGCTCACGTCTGATTTCCAGTAGAGAATCATGTCTGTTTTTAATGCAGTGCTGCCTCAGGGCCTGAAGGTCACCAGCATCCATTTGACCTTTGACCTTGTCCCTTGTTTACACAGATTCCTCCTGATTCTCTCTGAATCTTTCGATGATATTATTCACTGTAGATGGTGAATCTTCAAAGTCTTCACATTTTGAAATGCTCCTTTTATACCCAGTCATGTTACTGACCTGTTGCCAATTAGCCTAATTACTTATCAAATGTTCCTATAATTGTTTTTGATTAGTGCTATTTACTTTTCCAGCCTATTGTTTTCAAATTTTGTGAGATGTGATGCTGCCATCACATTTAAAATAAGCTAATATTGTTCATGAAATGGTAACATTTCTCAGCTTCAACATCTGATATGTTGTTTATCTTTATTTTATTTACCCAGTGTCTCAACTTTTATGGAACTGGGGTTGTATAAAGTCCACTCTGAGCCAAGGAGCTCCAAATATAATGAAATAAAAACAATTAAAGTGAGCATGAATAACCAACAATAAAATAATAAAAACAACAAAAGCACAAACACTACAGTTTTATTGTTTTAATGTTTTTTTAAAACTGTTAAAAGTTTGCCATAAACCCACAGGTGACGGGAAAAAAGCTCCCATGAATTGCGACCGTTATGGCCCCGCCCCCTCTACCCTCCTGCTCGATGATTGGCGGAGGTAAAACAACTTGTACCGCGTGAATGGAGGACGGCGCTGTCAATCAAAGATAAGGCGGGGCTTAGCAGCTGGAGTTTATATGTCGAGGTAGTCGCGTTTAAGTGGCGGTGGAAGATCGGAGCCGGCGGCTGATGTAGCTCCTTCCACGGTCACATGAGTGATCACCTTCCGCGGGGACAGACAAAGAAGAACAACAAGTTTAACCCCGTGTGTCAGAAAATGGACGACGAGCACAGCGAACAGATGAAACCTCTGCTCACATCTGTAAGTTCCCTCTTTCTTTCCTCCGGACCTGTTAGCCGCGGCGCTAGCGCCTCCTCCGCTGCCTCTCGCCGACTTCCCTGCCCGGGAAGAAAACTAACATGGAGTCCGTCCGTACTCAATAAAAGCTCCGCGAAGACCGGGCTGAGGGAACTGTCCGCCGGTAACCGGGGAAAGTTTATGACCCCGCTGTCAGCCGACGGCTTTCGTCCGTAGGAGACCACGCTTGTGCCAGGAAGTGAAGTGATGATGCGGTGCTGGGCGTTGAGGCAAACTTTACGGAACCTCCTTGTAAAGTTGAGTGATTCTCGTTTTTGAAAGGGTTCGTTAAGTTTGCCAACGTGATAAACACGGTTTGAAAGATGAGTTAGAGTCACGGTGAAGTGCTCCTACATTCGGCCTCAGTCACATCCATCCACCTGTTATCGCTTCAATAATATCTCCGTTTCTTTGTCGGGTTTGTGGTTCATTTGTTTCACCACAGCAATGCATTGTCTGTGTTTCAGGCAAGCACATCAGCCTCAAACACTCCCACTCACCTTCTAGGGGGCGCTAGTGCCTTGTCCCAGCTGACATAGGGTGAAAGGTGGGGTCCACCCTGGACAAGTCGCCAGTCCATCACAGGGCCACACATAGAGACCAACAACCATCCACTCTCACATTCACACATAAGAGCAATTTAGAGTGTCCAGTTGGCCTAATCCTCAAATCTGCAGGTTTTTGGACTGACCAACTTCTTCTTCTTGCTGCAAAGGCAAGAGTGCTAACCACGAGACCAACGGTGTGGCCCCAGCCTCAGAGTCTAAATAATCTTTGTTTTTCTATGTGGAACATGGAGGGTGCTTTTTACTGCTTCTTAAGAACACATTCTGAACTGTAAACTGAAGTTTGTAAACCACTCACTCTCCCACACCAAAGCCCATAGAGAAAATCATTGATTTCAACATCACAGAGACACAGGAGTTGCTGATCCACTGCTGCCTCCATCACTGAGGTCAAAGGTCTTATTTTGTCACTTCGGTGTTTGAAATTAATGTTCAGATTGACCTCAGTGACACAAAGTGACCACACGAGGCGGCAGTAGACCAGCAGCTCCTGTGTCCCTGTGAGCTAAAATCGCTGATTTTCTCTATGGACTTTGGTGTGGGAGAGTGAGTGGTTTAAAAACCCTTTCTTGTTAAAGTCTGTCGAACAGTGACATAGACAAAAGTGGATGTAGATTTTATTCAGTGAGTCTTTTGTTATGTGGCTAAATTCGGTTTCCCTTGCGTTCCCACTGGCAGCCATGTTTTCTCTGTGAAAATATCCCTTTAACGTTCACTTAGCACTGATGTGCTCACTTGACTAGATTAAATCTAGCCCTGACGCCGCAAAGGTTTTTTTTTTTAAATATTGTTTCTTTCTCTCTGACGCAAAACTCCAGGTGGATTTTTAGCGTCTCAGGTTTCTGTTGTGAACCAAGCAAACAAAGGACGCAGTGACTGTCGGCGACGGCTCGTTACCTTGTGTTAAATCCTCCATGTGAACTCTAGGTGAATGTATCACTTAAGGAGATGAAGCTCAGCAGCTCCTTCGCTGTTGACATAAGGAAAAACTTTGGTTTTAAAATGATACAAAGGGACTCGGGAAATGGGGTCAGATGAATCTGTCAAGTTTAAGCAGCAGCTCGACTATTAAGTAAAAGCACATTCAAAGAAAACTAGGACGTTTTGTTTCAGATTATCAGGAGGGGGGAAAAAAACAACAACAAAAAGTCCTTTAATCAGCTTTTGGCAGTTGTGGCTGTGAACGTGTGAAATGAAGTGAGGCAACATGGTGTGAAAACGACATGACCTGCTCCCTGACCTCAGATCAGCCTTGTGATTTAAAAGAAAAATAATGTTGTATTATGTTCTAGTAGTTATTTTTTAATAAACGAAAACACAAGTTTTTATGTTATCTTTTTTTAATTGTAGTAGTTATTCTTCTAAAATAAAATACACATTTATGTTAACTTTTGTCTTAGTAGTTACGTGACAAGAGCAAATTTTTTAACTGTCCTAGAGATTGTAAAATTTGTTATTTAAAATATACGAACATAAATCTTAACGTGAGGGTTGGTTTATAAAATTCAGCATAACTGTTTGGGCACCCAAAAAAAAATCTCCTGCGACCCATCTGTGGGTTCCGATCCAAAGTTTACGAACCACTATTTTAAACAAGGCTCCGCCAATTTTTTTAATAATCTAAAAAATATTCTTACCAATGTTGAAAAAATATAACTGGTCATTATTTTGGTGAGGTGCAGCTGAGGTAATTGGTCGTTTCCGATTTCACCTCCGCTTGTTTATTGGTCACGCACCTTTGTCTGGTCCCGCCCCCACTGTTTGATTGACACATGGTCTCTAACTGCCGAGACATGACGAGGCAGCTTCTTCATGGGTTTTAAACCCGCACAAAGTGTCGGTGTGGGCAGGTTAGTGTTGTCGCTGCTCTTTCTCGGGAGGTTTGCGTTTGACGTCAGCTGACTCTCTGGTGGACTCATCCACCGGATCCTGTCGCTCTGCAGGGAAACGCACCAAGAAGAAGAAGAAGTAGAAGCTGCATTGACAGTTGTTTACTCTGCATGCATGTGTATGTGGGTGTCATGTGAGGACTGCCTGTCTGCAGCTGCACTGTTGTATCTCATGATCCAGGAGCACCTGTGTAAAACATCCTGTTTTGGTCGCCGTGGCAACAGAAACCCAAGGATGTGGCTGACAACAGTGAACTCGACTCTCTTGTCAGTCTCTCTCTCTCTCTCTCTCTCTCTCTCTCTCTCTCACCTAATAAAATCTACATCAATTTAAGTCTACAATATCTTCAGAACATGATCATGTCTTTATCTCACTGTTAGACAGACTTTTCCAACAGGAAAGTGAAGTTTGTAAACCACTCACTCTCCCAAACCAAAGTCCATAGAGAACCCACACCAAAGTCCATAGAGAAAATCAGTGATTTTAGCTCACAGGGACACAGGAGCTGCTGGTCTACTGCTGCCTCGTGTGCTCACTTTGTGTCACTGAGGTAAATCTGAACAAAGGATTACAAAAAGCCGAACTGACAAAATAAGACATTTGAACTTAGTGATGGAGGCAGCAGTGGATCAACAGCTCCTGTGTCTCTGTGATGTAAAATCACTGATTTTCTCTAAGGACTTTGGTGTGGGAGAGTGAGTGGTTTACAAACTTCACTTTCCTGTTGGAAAAGACTGTCTAACAGTGACAGTGTTGTACAGTGTAAGGATAATTTCACAGTCAACTGTACACCTCCATTTTGCTTTTATGCTACTTGAGTGTTTTGTATTCTAACCATTATTTTTTCAGCATCTTAAATGAATATTTTCTGTTTCCTTTATTGCATATTGATGTGGCTTTAATCTCGTTTGTCTGCTGGCAAGCATGTCTTCACCTACTGGTTCTCAGCAGCAGGGGGCGCTCACATTGCAGCTACCTCTAGGTGAACTTTGTATAGCTGTGTTTTTAATAACAGAACATTTTTGAATGAACAACAGACATTTGAAGTGTCTTGAGTTTTTACACGTCCGTAGATTTATCATGTTTTGGTCATGAAGGAAAAGAGCCAGTGAACATTTGTCACGCGTGTGTCTGAAGCTTTGTCGGGTCCGTGTTTGGTCACTTGTCGGTCAGTTTGTTGTGGAGCAGCCGTGTTTGTTTAGCTGAGTTTTCTCTGACCGTGTCAGAAGCGTGTGTTTCTGTGGACCTGGGCTCATGTAGCAGCTTGTTGTTGTTTCTCATTAGAATTCCTGAGCCGAGTGGAAAAACTCTGGTATTAACTGTGAGGCACATACAGTGAGGAAGAGGAGGCGGATCATCATCATCATCATCATCATGACTGCACTGCTTCATTTCCAAATGGAAAACCTTAAAGACAAACACTTGCAGGTGTTTATGCTCCGCGTTGGGTCTGAAATTTGGATTTCCGTTCAACCTCGGGTCTCAAGCTCAAACTCGTCCACAAGAAACTGTTGAAGTTTAAAAACTTCAGCCTGGAAGTACAGCAGACTTTCTGAGTCCAGCAGAGGGAGCCGTGAGCACAGCTTGGCCTTAGATCCACTTCAATTGTCCTGTTGGTTCATCAGAAAAATAGAAACGATAAAACTGTGATGTTGTTCGCTTGTGAATGTGGACACGAGAGAAAGTGTCCTCATGAGGGTCAGTCGCAGTCCTGGTTCAGATTAGTGTGGGTTCAGATCAAATTGAATGTGATCAGGGCTGAATCAGGTTTAGTGTTGGTTCACATCAGGACTGGTTCAGATTAGTGATGAATCAGTTCAGAACTGGTTCAGATTAGCGTTGGTTCAGATCAGGACTGGTTCAGAATAGTGAATCAGTTCAGGACTGGTTCAGATTAGCGTTGGTTCAGATCAGGACTGGTTCAGATTAGTGTTGAATCAGATCAAAAGTAGTTTAGATCAGGAATGAATCAGGATTAAGATTAGGATTAGGGTTGAGTCAGACCAGGGTTAGTTCAGATTAGGGTTGAATCAGACCAGGGTTAGTTCAGATTAGGGTTGAATCAGACCAGGATTAGTTCAGATTAGGGTTGAGTCACATCAGGATTAGTTCAGATTAGGGTTGAATCAGAACAGGGTTAGTTCAGATTAGGGTTGAATCAGACCAGGGTTAGTTCTGATTAGGGTTGAGTCACATCAGGATTAGTTCAGATTAGGGTTGAATCAGTTCAGAACTGGTTCAGATTAGGGTTGAGTGGGTTCATTAGTTTGTCGATTGGCTCTGTTTTTTTGTCTCTTTTTTTCTGCTGGCCGTTTGTGATTGGTCCTCCACAGACTCCGCCCGCTCTGTCTTCTTGTCTCCTTGTTGTTGTAGGACTTGCTGTGTCTTTTGTTTGTCTTTGCATGTGCTGTGGCTCAGACTGGCAGGTTTCTCTGACAGACGCTCAGTGAAGCAGCAGCAGCAGCAGCAGCAGCAGAAGCAGCAGCAGCAGCAGCAGCAGCTATAAATACATGAATCCGTGCACTGTGTGTGTTTGTGTTTTACTGCGGAGCAGCTGCTGCTTCTCTTCCTCACTGCTTCACCACTCGCTCTGCTTCTGTTTCCTGCTTTCACACGGAGGTTTGTGGAGACTGTGGAGTTAATTTGACACACTTTGTGGACGGAGCAGCAACAATGGGAGACTTTTGGGGAGACATCGCGAGTCAGAGAGTAGCCAGAGCCTCGACAGTGGTACGTATCTGCTGTCTGAGAGTTGGAGTCGGTCACTTCAAACTCGTTGCAGCTCGTTTTTCATCCCGTAACAGATTTAAAACATAAGGATACCATCAAAATATGATAAATGCTACGGATATAAACATGTTTTTTATTACATCCCTTCAAAATATCCAAATAATATTCAACAAAAGATTGTATCTATATGGTGGCATGAGACGAGATCTGCTCTTAGATCTTCACAACATGATAAAGTATCTGATGATTTTCGTGGTTTTAAAGGCTGTTGCATTGATAATAATTTTTATTATATTGAATAAACTTATGAAATACACTAAATATTGTATACACTGATTAAAATAATGCATGGAATCAACACAATTATATTTTAAAAAGTCAACAGGTCCTTAATTTTGACTCTAATCATTTGTGTTATAGCAGATTTTGACCATATTTAATATATATCAGTGTCATTGACATAAATATCCTTCATTTAAAGGAGGTATTTGAAATGAAAAGGTATTTTAAGATCATGTCATCCAGTAGATGATGGACATAAGACGTACAGTATCACCCAGCCTTCCAGAAATATTGATTTGATTTATATCGTGATCTACTGTATATCGATATTAAAAATGTATCGCCCAGCACTTGATAACTGACGATTTTTTGGCCTGTATACTGTATTTCGTAAAAAAAAAATTCCCCTCCATTTTATAAAATATAACATTCAACGATGACCAATAATACATAAAACTTAATGAAAACTTGTGCTGTGTTTCTCCAATCCACATGTTAAATGACATTAAATACGGTAATTTCAATGAAGAAAAACGTACAAACAAAATATTAAATACATGAAACAGGTCTTCAAAAAAAAAAGCAAAATTAAAATAACTTTTGTAAGAAAAATAAACAGTTTTAGTGACTGGAAAACATTTCTCAATCTTCTGAGAGCAAAAATATGTCATCTGGAAGTAAATAGTAATACTAATATAAATAGTAAATGGGCCAATTCCATTTATTGAAATGGGAATAATTGGTTTACCTCTAAGTAGAAAATAAGTAATTGTTCAAAACAACTTAACACTGTGTAGGCATGAATTTCCCTCCATAATTATTTTGACCAAAATAATTGAGATTCATGATATTATTGTGATCAGTGAAAATAAAAATGTTCTAGTTTTGTTTAGATTTAAATTTTGGTAACAATCTACCCATTGATGACCTCACAGAAGTTTTCAAATGTTCGAGAAATCCAAATAAAATGGGTAAAACTGTAATAAAATATATCATATTTCTGTCAAAACCCATCATATTTGAATGGGATTTGGTAACTGTATGCAGGGCCAGACACTATACCAATTTAGACTAAGTTCAGTCTGGGTTTGATTCAGATTATGGATTTGGTGGCAGTTGAATCAGTGACCTCTGAACATGGCAGGATGAATTGGTCATGTCATGTAGGTAAAGTTCTATACGGATCCAGAAAGTTCTTCTATAATAATAGTAACTGTTTTATAATTTAAATAGATTTAAATAATTCAGTCTTCCTTGAGTTAGAAGGGTGCAGTGGAAGCAACCTTTTTTTTTAAACTACTTAAATTGAGTTATGGAAGTTTGTAATATATTGTGGACAGTTACAGAAAATTTTGGAAAATCAATTGGTAAGAATTTGCAGGAACCCTCTATATCTGTAACACTTCTACCAATATCGCTTTTCTCGTCCAAACGCCACCAAAGTCGGCACTCCACACACTGGCGCTCTTAGTCGGACAACTCCCAAGTTTGAAGCCCATCATGTGAACGTTTGGACAGTTATGTGATAAACAGTCAAGACAGACGTTCCTTGCTTTTTATAGCTATAAACTTGAATATCTTTGGTTTGTTTCTGGACATTTTCCTGATCCAATTGATTGTCGTTGTTGTCCTTAAATGTCTTCTCCACGAACCAAAAAGTTTATTTGTTTAGCGTCTCCAGTATTTATTAGGGATGGGCATTTCTAGTGAAAATGCTACTCAAATATTCAGTGGTATTCTAAACTCGAGAGCTAGTGAAAGTAATGCTCGGTTCAGAGTGTTGAGCAGCTAACGAGATGCATTCAAAGACACTGGTAAATTTAATCACTTTCCAGGGATCTATAACGTGTTGAGCTTAGATGAACGGCTTCAAGATTCATTCAAGAAGCCACTAAAGCTGCGGTTCCACCGAGTGGAATGGTACGGTGCAGTACAGCACGCATTTTTTTTTGCGTTTCCATTAGGAATAGTACCAAAATAACTGGACCCAACCATTCCATGTTTCAGTACCCCTCCCTTGGGGTACCAGAGTAATGGTACAGTACGGGTGGAGTTAAACCCACGACAGTCGGCTGACTGGGCGACAGAAAAGCGTCACTTCCTTGGGACCGGTGTGTCCTCAACACATGCATTTATTCTTATACAAAGACTGATGTTGAGACAAACAAGACACAAACTGAGCAGAAAGAAAGAACTGCTGGGCGTCCTCCATTGTTGTCTCTGTTGTGTTGTGTTTAATGTCGTTGCACCGGCACAACACTCCGCCTACCAAGTAAAGGTACTGTTCTCAGTCAAAATGCAAGCCTGACCCAGGGCTTTACCATACCAAACCGTACCAAACAGAACTGTACCCCGATGGAAACACAGCTTCAGTAGATGCTTGCTGCTGCTGCTGCCACCTTGTGGTAATAGAGGCATCACAAATTAGCTTGTTTTTTTATCCCCCGGTGTTTGGCAGGAAACAAAGAACAACATGTCTGTCAGAGAAGATGACAGTGGACTAAAACAGATTTGCAAAAACTAAATCCTATTCAAAACAAATGGTAAAACATCAGCAGCAGGATGGAGTCCAAAAGTTACTGGAGCTTCAGAACTAAAACATAACATGGGACATAACAACTATACATACAAACGCTCGTATAAAACCCCAAATTTCACTTCTTTTAACTGATTAGTATTTGTATTTAGTAGTATGTTTTTGTTCACTCTTTCGGTTGTAGCACTTGAATAATGATAGCACTCAGATCAAATATTGGCCCAATTGATCAGTCTGTTTGGTCACTCTCCTTTGACCGCTGTAAACAGAGTGTTGAATGAAAAGTTGAATGAACCTCCATCATTTCATCGAGTGCTGCTAAAGTTCAGAGTAAAGTTCACAGCAGATGTGATAATCATCAGCTCCTTCACTTGTGTGGCATCATCTTCATCACTGTTAACCTGAAACCTGATCCAGAATCAGAGCCTCCGTCGCTTTCTGTAGAGAGAGAGAGAGAGAGAGAACTTTATTTATTTATAGAAACTTCCCTCTGATTTACACTCGTTCTTTCATCGTTATTTTTATCCACACTTGCATCAGAGGCTCGTTAAAGCTCGGGTAGGCGACACATTTTTTTGGCCCGATGAATCAAATGTTGGGGATTCCATGACAACCTGGAACGGATGGACTGTAAAAGTCTTGGGAACGTGATATCTGGAGAATGTCTCGTGGGGATTTTTTTCACATTTCTCTGTGTGTGTGTGTGTGTTGCAGGGGAACGATGAGGAGGCCGTGTTGGACCAGGGAAAAACCAGCTCCACCCTCAACACCAACTTTGAGAGAGAGGAACTAGAGAGTGAGTCTCTTCTGTGTTTATAAACACACACAGTTTCTATTTACAGTCAAACAGAAAGTATCTAAAATGACAGAGGGTTTATTTATGGTCCATATCTGCAGAAAATACCAAAACTGTTACTCAGGGTGAAGCTGCTGTGAGAAACATCGATTTTAGAAGTTTTTGTCGAGTCATTCTAAAGGGCTGCACAGCTAAGAATTGGGCAAATCTATTTTTTACATTTACCCAAGTAACTAAAAAACCTTGACGCTTTTCCACCAAAAATACCTTGGTAAATATTAACCTGGTAAATGATTTACCCGGGTAAATTTAGTACCTTCTCACAACTCGGGACTTTTCAGATTAGCAGGAACTTTGGAGGGGCAGGGCTGTGTGGAACACATCTTGCAGCGACTTTGTCTCTATATTTAGCGAGTATTCAGACCCTCTAGAGACTCTTTTTCAAAAACAAATCTAGCGTCCTTTTCTTGTGTTATTTGACACTTTTGGAGACACTGATGTGAAAGAACGCATCGTTCTAAAGGTCTTTACACAGCAGACGGAACCAATGAGAGAATGATTCTGCTGCTGTTCTCTGGCTGATGCAGCTCACAGTGATGTCAGTAAAAATTATTTTGAAGCTTGATTTTCACTCCCACCATCGCACTGAAGCACCTTTACAACCGCCCTCCACACGTCTGTCACTGTTTTATACTTTATTCTTCTTTATTAACATGAAACAGGTTTTGAGAAACAAACACAATCAAGCGATCCACCGGCGTGTTAAATGTTAAATGTGCAAGTATCGCAACTTGAAAAATTCTTTTGTGTCTACCGTAAATGCATGTCACCACCTATTTATTTTTTTGAATATATAAAGTATCAACAGTCACACAGTGTAAGTACAGTGAGGCATATCGCCGCCTAGTGTAGCGGAGGTGCTTCATTTCGTAAATGGATTCTTGCTAGTGCTCGTTTTCGGGTACGAGGACAGCAGAATAACAAAATTGCGAAGTTGTACCGCGATAATCCTACCGCCACTTTACTGTGCACGGAAACTTAATAACGTGACGTGTCTAACTTGTTTGTTTTCTCCGTCAGGTCACAGGGCGGTGTACGTCGGCGTCCATGTCCCTCTGGGCCGACAGAGCCGGAGACGTCACCGTCACCGCGGACACAGACATCACCGGAAAAGACGGGATCGCTCGGACCGGGAGGACGGACGAGACTCGCCCACAAACGGTGCGTCTCCTCCTCGGTCGAAGTGTTAATGTGTGAGACGAGGGTCATGTCATGTGATGTGATGACGAGCGTGTTGCGTCTCCACAGACACGCCGTCTCAGAGAGTCCAGTTCATCCTCGGGACGGAAGACGACGACGAGGAGCACATTCCCCACGACCTGTTCACGGAGCTGGACGAGCTCGCCTTCAGAAACGGGGAGCAGCAGGAGTGGAAGGAGACGGCCAGGTGAGGACACGCCCCCCAACGTTTATTTATACAAATAAGTAAACAAAGTAAACTGTTTTCTCGTAGATTAACACATAAAAGTGTTTGTTTTATAACAAGATCAATGAGCAGTTGACACGGAGCCTGTTAATGAGGATTCTTAAATCACAGGATTAAACCCTGGAAAAATTAATTTGTAAAATCTGGATTAAATCCAGGAACATGGATTTTGAAGACCAGGATTAAACCTAGGGGTGCAGATTTTTTTGAATCTCAGGATTCATTTTTGGAACAGATTGTTTTTAATTCAAGATTAAACCTAGAAACATGAATTTTTAAGTTCAGAATTTAAACAGGAACATGGATTTTAATTTCAGGATTAATAATGGGAACTCAAAATTGGATTTTTAAATTGCAAGGTTACATTCAAGACCCTGGCTTTTTAAGAACAGCATTAAACCCAGGAGAATGGATTTTAAAATCTCAGAATTAAATTCAAGAACATGGATTTTATTGTGCACTGATCAGCAGCGTCATTAAACAAAAGAGTTTTTGGGGGGTTAATCCCTAAAACATGGCAGAATTTCATCCAAATGCTGTTCTCATATTTCATTCTCGTCACATCATCACCGTCTTTTTGTTTTCGGTCTTATTGCGATTTCAATCATTCTGTGATAAATTTGTGCATCTGATGTGAAGTATTTGTTTTGCTTTGTGGTGCGTTCAGGTGGCTGAAGTTTGAGGAGGACGTGGAGGACGGCGGCGAGCGCTGGAGTAAACCGTATGTGGCCACGCTGTCTCTGCACAGTCTGTTCGAGCTGCGCTCCTGCATCCTGAACGGCACCGTGCTGCTGGACATGAGGGCCAACACCATCGAGGAGATTGCAGGTCAGCTCGTTGCCCCGGCAACACTGCGTTCACTCTGCTGATCAGGAAGGAAAAATTACCGTAAATTCTGCTCTATAAGCCGCTACTTTTTCTCCCCACGCTTTGACCCCTGCGGCTTGTAGAGCGATGCGGCTTATTTATGGATTTTTGTGATTTCCTCAAATGCCCCACTGTGATAAATAAAATTTTCTGAATCTGAATGGATATTTACAGCCGAGCGGCCACCAGAGGGCGCTCGAGCAGCGCAAGAGCAAGACAGACAGGTTGAAGAGATGCTGTAATGTGCAGATTTTACTGCTGTGTTTAAACCTTTAAAATAATTTTGTACCATAAAGATCTCATGTTTCAGCGTGGCCACCTGCGGCTTATAGTCAGGTGCGGCTTATATGTGTACGGTATTTACCGTAAATTTGTAAAAACAGTGCCTTAGCACGGCAGTAACACAGCAGTAAAATCGGCACATTACAGTATCAACTTGTCTGTCTTGGTCTTGCGCTGCTCGAGCGCCCTCTGGTGGCCGCTGTAAATAGCCATTCAGATTCAGAAAATTTTATTTATCACGGTGGAGCGATTGAGGAAATCATAAAAAACCATAAATAAGCCGCAGGGGTCAAAGCGTGGGGGAAAAAAGTAGCGGCTTATAGACCAGAATTTATGGTAGTTTTAAAATTAATATTATTTATTTCCTGTGCAGACATGGTGATTGACAGCATGCTGGCGTCGGGTCAGCTGGACGTCAGCGTTCAGGAGAAGGTCCGGGAGGCCATGTTGAGGCGTCACCACCACCAGAACGAGAAGAAGCTGAGCAACCGCATCCCGCTGGTTCGGTCCTTCGCCGACATGGGCAAGAAACACTCGGACCCCCACCTGCTGGAGCGGAACGGTGAGACCGCGGCGAGTTTGTAAACGTCTACTTGACCTTTCATCGTCGCGCTGCCGTGAGTTTCCGATGTCGGGTCACTTCTGATTGGTCAAGGTCACGTGTGTTGCCCAACGCTGATCCGTTAATATTTACCGAGTCATGTGGCTGTTTCCTGCCGAGTCGGCACCTACTCGGCTCGACCTGCTGAGTCAGCCGGCTGATATCCGGCTGAAGTCAGCGGTTTAACATCCGCGCTCAGAGTAAATTCAAATTCTGAGGTAAGGCCGTGATTTTTTTATGTTATCATAAAAGAGATTTAGTTTGTCAGATGGAAGGAAAAATAAAAATTGGCATCAATCAGTCGACCCAGGGCCGGACGCTTTTTACACCATTCTATAATTGATATAAATCACAATGTAAACCAGTATTTCTGTAAGTCTGAGCGATACGTTTCATAATGTCTGGATTAGGGTTGCACAATAAATCACAAATCTATTGTCATCACCTATACATATCGCAAATGGCGGCTTGAACGGCGATAAATACTCCTACAGCCAACATTGTACAGTGTGTGTCACTTGGTGTCACACTGTTTCCTCCACTGTTCATTTGGAGCAATGTCTGTTTCGTCTCAGGTCAGTGCGTGTTTTTAGGCGTGTTTTTAAGCGTGTTTCTCCGTCATTCCTCTCCTCATTTCTTCCTGCCCAGTTCTGTATCTCGTGTCTGAGCAAAATGTAAAAACCAGACTGATTATATCGGCACGTGTGAACTGTCACTTTTGCATGAACATCAGCTGAACAATCTTCACACACACATACTGTACACCATCATATTTCACTCCTCTTACCAATCATCACTTCCTTTCTTCCTGGCCTTCAAAATAAGAGTCATTGGCCTCAGCTACAGCAACTTCCTGTATAAACTTTTAAACTTGAAATTCCTAAATTTTTTAAAAAATATTTTATTTTTGCCCATTTTTGTTACATTTATATATCATCATCGATTTATATTCAGCTATTGTGAAGCCCTAATCTGGATATTTTAAGTCATGTGGATATAAAGCTGCTTCTCAAACAGTGAGAGTGACAATACACTGTCAATACACTAAAATACCATCTACTGTTTATGATCTGAATTACATGATTTGAAAACATTATGTTTTACTTCTTTAAATTAAGGATATTTACATGTGTTGGAAACAATGACACTGACTTTAAATATGGTCAAGTTCCAACTCCAAATTCCTGGAGTTTGTGTTTTCGGTCTTGGACTCTAAAAAGTGATGTCCCCAAGTTAAAACCCGCTCTGTCTCTTCCTGCTGATGTTTCTGTTCTTTCACTCTTCATCTTCATCTTCATCTTCTCCAGGGGAGGGTCGCTTCTCCAGCCTCTCCCTCCTCCGTCGCGCCTCCGTCGCAGTGTGCGGTACATACCCCCGTCCCGTGTCGCCTCACCAGTCCGGCGCGTTTGGACGCCTACTCTCTGACCCCTGTGATCCCGTCCTCGCCCCCTCCCTCCTCCATGTTCCTCCTCCCCTCTCAGTTTGTCTGAGGCGCCGTTCAGCTCCGGAGGCACTGCAGGGTAGAATCCCTGAGGAGGAAGAGGAGGAGGTGGAGGAGGAGGAGGAAGAGGAGGAGGTGGTGAGAATAAAGGATGAACAGGACCTGGAGTTTTCCCAAACGTTAACAGGCAAATACCTGCACGGTCCTGTGTGCAGCGCCCTCTACTAACACTGATTTACGAGTGTGTCGTTTTGCAGTCAAGCATGGAAACTAAAATTGAGCGTTTTTTGAATGGGATTTGGTGTTGACCGGTTCTCCCCTCCTCCCTGAGCCCTCGTTACTGAGTTACTGGTGATGTGCTGAAGTTGACATGTTTTTTAAAAGGGAAGCTGACGTTAACAGGAAGTGATCAGCGTGCGTGACGACCTTCCAGTGGAACAACACGAGATGTCCAGAGTCTTTAAAGACGCGACAAAATCATAAATGAGTAGCCGAAAGGACAGACAGATTTTTAAGTGACTTATGTTAAAAAGTGAAATTTTAACACCTGAAACATTAAAAGAGCAGTGAGTCTTTGTCTTAGTGAACAGACCTCACCTGGAATGTCCACCAGGGGGCGACTCCACTGATTGCCAACTCTTTCAGTTTGAAAGGTTTTTCTTTTTTAAATAATTAAAACCAATTTTCTCTGATTTTGTAAATATTTTCTGGTTTCTTTGCTCCAAATAACAAATAAATCATTCAAACTGAACCATTTTGGTTTGTGGACAAAACAAGACATTTGACAACATCTTCATTTCCAGGTTGGACAAACACTGATCACTATTTTTCTATATTTTATGGACCAAACAACTAATCTAATAGTTGTTAGTGTCAGACCCAGTAATCCATAAACCTGATATGTTTAAGGACCCAGTCACTAGTTTCAGATTAAAACAGCGTGGCATCCAGTTTGTTAATGAGAGTCAAATAGAACTCTAAATTGCCCGTGTGAGAGTGAACAGTTGTCTGTCTCTGGCGACTCGTCCCCGCGACCCTCGCATGGAGGATAGAGTGGTAGAAAATGAGTGAGTTAGAGAGAGTGCGTGGAGCGCCCCCTGGAGCTGTAATTGAAATGTCTCAGTCGTACAACAACTTAAAATTCAGGATGGCTGCTATAAATTCTGATTTTTTTTTTTTTTTTTTCAGCTTAAATGTGAATATTTTCATCAAAACTGAATCACTTTTGGTTTGAGGACAGAACAAGACATTTGAGAACGTCATCATTTTGGGGTTTGACAAACACTGATGAACATTTTCTGACACTTCACTCGATTACTCGAGACAGTAATTGACGGATTAATCGATTATGAGCATAATCGTTTTCATTTGCAGCTCTAGATACAAATGTGATGTCACAGCAGCTTCATAACACACATCTGTCGCTACACATGAACCACAGGTCTGTTTTTTTTACATGATTCTGGAAAAGTGTGTTTTATGTTCAGTTGTCTGTATGTTTATAAAGTTTAAGTTTTACTTGAACAGAACACAGTGTGGAAAAGTCTCATCACATTCTGTTGATTAGCCACACTGTAACACTGTAACAGGAAACCTCTGTGTGTGTGTGTGTGTGTGTGTGTGTGTGCGTGTGTGTGTGTGTGTGTGTGCGCTCGTGCGTCTCTGAGAAGCTCATGTGTTTTCTTGTCTGTTCTGAAGTCATGTGTTTTGAATCAGCAGCTTCATCTTGGTGAAAACTTACACACACACACACACACACTGGTTTCCATGACTACAGAGGACATTGCATTGACTTCCATTCATTTCCTGCAGACTTACTCTAACCTTCACCATAATTACTAGTGTCCTAAACCTAACCCTGACCTCTAACCTTAACCTAACCCTAACCTCAGCCTAACTTTAAAACATGTCTTCACCTTAAAATGGAGTCATTTACGTTATGGGGACTTGATTTTTGTCCCCATAAGGAAGACAAGTCCCCATAATGTGAGTGTGGAGACACATTTAGGTCCCCACAACATGAGGAAGACCAGCTACACACATTGAGGATTTAAATATTCATTATTATTTCACAGTTCTGACCTTTTTCGCTTCCTTAAACTAACATGTGAAAGTGTGTGTGTGTGTGACTGTCTGAGACATTTACTTGACGTCTCAAAGGTTCTTGAACTGTGTGCTGTGTTTAAAGGGATAGTTCAGGTTTTTGTGTGTGTGTGTGGTTGTAACTGCTCTGCTCTGTGGTTTGCTCTCGCTGAAATCGAAAGGATTCACAGTCACAGATACAGGCATTCCGGACCACCATTTTTTTTTTACAGAATGGACAATTTAAACATCTTTTGATGCTACATAGGTTCAACAACATTTGTAAGGAGAAACTGCTGTATCAACATAAGGTGACATTAACCTATGAATATTTCCACTGCTTTATCTCACTGTTAGACAGAAATTTAAACAGGAAACTGGAGTTTGTAAACCACTCACTCTCCCACACCAAAGTCCATAGAGAAAATCAGTGATTTTACATCACAGCACACAGGAGTTGTGGATCCACTGCTGCCTCCATCACTACGTTCAAATGTCTTATTTTGTCAATTCGTCATTCAGAATCCTTTATTTAGGTTCAAATTATTGACACAAAGTGACCACACGAGGCAGCAGTAGACCAGCAGCTCCTGTGTCCCTGTGAGCTAAAATCACTGATTTTCTCTATGGACTTTGATGTGAGAGAGTGAGTGGTTTACAAACTTCAGTTTCCCGTTGGTAAAATCTGTCTGACAGTGAGATAAAGATGTGAACATTTTCATAAATTCTTAGTTAAAAAGAAAAAACTTCCCCATTGAAATCTCCATCATGTTAAGTGGCTAAAATCTGTTTGTTTGGTTTGTTTCCTGTAACCATTTAACCTCACATTCTAAAAAGTAGTCAGTAGCGTGTACATGCATGTGACTATAACAGGTCATTGGTTTTCTTTCAAACTACGTTTCCCACGCTCACTTGTGTGTCAGTATGTGTGCATCAGTGACCTCTGGTGACCTCTGGTGACCTCTGGTGTCCTCTGGTGTCCTCAGGTCTGCTGGTGTCCCCTCAGTCGGCTCCTGGAAACCTCGATAACAAAATCAGCGAGAGCCGCATCAACGGCGGCAGCAGAGAAAACAGCACAGTGGGCTTCAGCAAGGTAATGCAGCAACACCACCGCCCTCCACTGAGGGGCGCCACCACATGGTGCTGAGTATCTATATGAATCTGCAGCCTGAGGGCACAGTGATGAAGATGATGATGATGATTTGAGTTTTGCAGATTTAACTGAATCAGGCAGCGTACGCTACTGTTTGCCACTCACTTAGTTTGATGCTTTACAGTGATGTCATTCACATTTCAGTGATGTCATTCACATTTCAGTGATGTCACTGGGATTTCAGTGATGTCATTCAGTCTTCAGTGTTGTGATGTGGAGTTTCAGTGATGCCATTTACAATTTGATGTCATTCAGAGTCATCATGGTTTTGTTTGTTTGATGTGGTTTTGATGATGTCATGGTTTTGTTCAGAGTTTGATGTCGTGGTTTTGATGATGTCATGGTTTTGTTCAGAGTTTGATGTCGTGGTTTTGATGATGTCATGGTTTTGTTCAGTTTGATGTCGTGGTTTTGATGATGTCATGGTTTTGTTCAGAGTTTGATGTCGTGGTTTTTATGATGTCATGGTTTTGTTCAGTTTGATGTCGTGGTTTTGATGATATTGTGGTTTTAAATGTGATGTCATTCAGAGTTTTCTGATGTCTTTTAGAGGTCAGTGATGTCATGCACATTCTGATGTCACACTTCAGTGATGTCACTGGGAATTCAATGATGTCATTCAGTCTTCAGTGGTGTAATAATGAGTTTCAGCGATGTCATTTACAGTGACATTATTTAGAGATTGATGATGTCATTGGTAGTTTTGAGATGTCTTTTGTCGACGATGTCATGCATAGGATGGCATTCAGTCTTCGATAATGTCATTTATACTCCAGTGGTGTGTTTTCCAGCTCGGTAATGTCATTAATGTTTTGATGATTTGGTACCTAACCCATACTGGCTGGTGTGGAGGTGACGCAGCCAGTCAGCAGCTGTGTTTGTGTTTCTCAGCAGGACTGTGACTGCGTTTGTCTGCCGTCGTCCTCTGACAGAAAACCCGCCGTAAGTGTTTGTCTGTCAGTCGCCGGCCGTCGACCAATCAGTGGCCTGTGTTGTGACTCCAGCTGTGTACGTGTGTGCTTGTCGTGGTGTCGTCTCTGCGGCGTGTCGTCCATCTTTTCTGCGGCGTGTCGTCCATCTTCTGGTGGATGATGTCACTTTCATTTGAATGTAATTGATATTAAATGATAAAAATCTCAGTTTATTAAATCTGATGACGACATGAATGTCAAATCGGGTCCATGCTTCTGTTCAGGTGTTTATTTCTTTGGTTTTCTCAGCAGTTCTGTAGCCGTCTGCTGCTTCTGCCCCCTGCAGACAGCAGAGTGAATTACAGCCCCCACATCACAGCGTCTCCGATCGCCATCTGATCACTGTAATTGATCGTTCCTGTGTCTGTGTTTCAGGTGGACATGAACTTCATGAAGAAGATTCCTCCTGGAGCAGAGGCCTCCAACGTCCTGGTGGGTGAAGTGGACTTCCTGGAGCGACCCATCATCGCCTTCGTCCGTTTGTCCCCCGCTGTGCTGCTGACGGGCCTCACGGAGGTTCCAGTGCCCACCAGGTGGATGGAGGGATGAATGGATGAATGGATGAATGGATGAAAGGGAGGGGAAGAGGGATTTCAGAGTCCTTGTGTTGTTAAACAAACATCTTCCTGTCCACTCAGGTTTCTCTTCCTGCTGCTCGGCCCATTTGGAAAAGGTCCACAGTACCACGAGATTGGACGCTCCATCGCCACGCTGATGACGGACGAGGTGAGTCTGGGCAAAACTTAAATCGCAATACTTAAATAAACACGCAGTTAGAACGCGGGAAATCACTGTCTGGTTTATCAGTTTGGTTAGCATCAAACTGAACGTTTTCAAGAACTGTTGAGCTAAAATTACAAAAACATGAATTGGTTTTACAAAAAATGCATTCCCAACTTTTCCAAAACTTATTACTTATGTTAAAAAATGTCTTTCTTTACCAAAACAAAAGACGCTACTATCATTACAAAAAAATGTACAAAATGTTGTAATGTTAAAAAAGTGCAAAACTAGCGTAATCATAATACATATGCAACCTTTTGCATTAAATGTTCCTTTTTTTTTTTTTAATCATTGCTAAATTTATGTAAAAAATTATGAAAAAATATAACAATATTATGGTGGTACAAAAAATGTAACTAACATAAAAAAACATTTGCTTAAAAAGGTTACTAAAATGTAAGTTACTTAAATGCATATCTAGCTTAAAAAATAATTCACAAGCTTTTTTACTGATTAACTAAAGGTTATAAAATGTTAGTTAAATTAATCAGCTAATCATCATAGGTAACATTTTGCATTAAATTTTCATTTTAAAAATATAACTAATATAAGAAAACGAGTTACAAAAATTACAAAAATACTAAAATGTAATGGTACTTAAATACATAACTAGATGAATCAAAATATAAACTTATTCTCAAATTTTGGTAATTAAGAAAATAAAATTAAATAAAAATAAAATAAAATTTACCCCTAAAAAGGTTCTTCAAAAATCGTACCTTTTTTTTTTTGTTTGCTTAAAAGTTACAAAATTTTAAGTTACAAAAAAACGTTTAAAATTTTTGTCAACCCCAAAATTTTATAATCTTACAAAAAACACTTCAAAGTTTCAAAGCTAATCTGGCTCAATCTGGATCGAGTGTCTGTACAAGATTTGACCTTTTTTATTTTGGTAGATTTTCCACGACGTTGCCTACAAAGCGAAGGACCGGAACGACCTGCTGTCGGGGATCGATGAGTTCCTGGATCAGGTGACTGTGCTGCCTCCGGGTGAGTGGGACCCCACCATCCGCATCGAGCCGCCAAAGAGCGTCCCGTCTCAAGTAAGACCAGTCTGAACCTTAACCCCGACCCGGACCTGAATCCGAACCCGCTGCGTTGTCGTTCGTCTGCTGTCCAATAAAAACACTGTAACATCCTGTGCTCTGTCTCTCCAGGAGAAGAGGAAGATGCCATCTGTCCCTAATGGTTCTGCCCCCGGTTCTGACATGGGAAAGGAGGCGGAGCATCAAACTGGGCCAGAGCTGCAGAGGACGGGGAGGTCCGTCATTTCACAACATTTTATTAACCGTTTGTAAATAAATTTTAGCGGCGAAAACCTTGTCATTAGCATGAGATCACTTAGCCGTTAGCAGCTGCTCTGCTAGCTCTTCACTTATGTGGCGTCTGGCTAAGTGTGCTGATTTGTTGTGTTGTTAAAAATACTTCAGCTGTGTACAAATAATGTAATAAAATCCATTGTGCTCAGCCATTGGTTGTAACTTTACAATTGCTAGCATTAGCACTATGGCCTCGTGCTACCACTTCCTGTCTGAGTTTGCACAGTTTGGTTGGACATGGGTAAAGCCCTCGTCTTCCCGTCAGGATTTTCGGCGGTTTGGTGAACGACGTTCGGAGGAAAGCGCCGTTCCTGTGGAGCGACATCAGAGACGCCTTCAACCTGCAGTGTTTGGCGTCCGTCCTCTTCCTCTACTGCGCCTGCATGTCCCCTGTCATCACGTTTGGCGGTCTGTTGGGAGAGGCCACCAAAGGCAACATCGTGAGTGTCGCACTCACAATGGACTCTTCCTTTCCTCCTCAATAATGCTAATTCTCCCTCTCACTGTGTCTCTGTCTGTCTCTCTCTCTCTCTCTCTCTGGTAGAGTGCCATAGAGTCTCTGTTGGGGGCGTCGCTGACGGGCGTGGCCTATTCTATGTTTGCTGGTCAGCCACTCACCATCCTCGGCAGCACCGGTCCAGTTCTGGTCTTTGAAAAGATCCTCTTCAAGTTCTGCAGGTTAGTTCATGTGTCCATAATAACTGTGGGACATTTGAGTTTCTATGGTTAGTTCACGTGTCCATAATAACTGTGGGACATTTGAGTGTCTGTGGTTAGTTCATGTGTTCATAATAACTGTGGGAGATTTGAATGTCTGTGGTTAGTTCACGTGTCCATAATAACTGTGGGAGATTTTTGAGTGTCTGTGGTTAGTTCATGTGTCCATAATAACTGTGAGACATTTGAGTGTCTGTGGTTAGTTCACGTGTCCATAATAACTGTGGGAGAATTGAGGTTCTGTGGTTGTGTCCATAATAACTGTGGGACATTTGAGTGTCTGTGGTTAGTTCACGTGTCCATAATAACTGTGAGACATTTGAGTGTCTGTGGTTACTTCACGTGTCCATAATAACTGTGAGACATTTGAGTGTCTGTGGTTAGTTCATGTGTCCATAATAACTGTGGGACATTTCAGTGTCTGTGGTTAGTTCATGTGTCCATAATAACTGTGGGAGATTTGAGTGTCTGTGGTTAGTTCACGTGTCCATAATAACTGTGGGACATTTCAGTGTCTGTGGTTAGTTCATGTGTCCATAATAACTGTGGGAAATTTGAGTGTCTGTGGTTAGTTCATGTGTCCATAATAACTGTGGGACATTTCAGTGTCTGTGGTTAGTTCATGTTTCCATTAAAAACTGGGACATTTTAGTCTTGGGTTAGTTCACGTCTGTAATAAAAAACACTTTTAATAACAGTCTTTTAATAATTCTCTGACTTTATTTGAACGACATTCAGTCGGTCAAACAGGAGCAGTGATGTAACAACAAAGAATAAACCTCTTTTCCAATAATGACGGTCTGAGTCCAGAGTCCAGTTCTGGTTCAGTGCTGGCAGATTAGCAGTGTTCCATCAGTATGTTCGTGGTCGAGCTTACATGGGAAACAGGAGGAAGCCGCTGAACGTGCTGTGGTGGTTACTGTTGTCCCAGATCTGAGTCTCATGCCACAGCTGCATGGAGAGAGTGTCACCACGCTCCAGCATCAGGGTGGCGCCGTTGGACGCCGTGTCGCTGCCCTTGCCGGACGGCTGCTCGTGAGTGATGAGCTGGATTTGGGCGCCGTTTTTGTAGAGCACGGCGCTCATGGGGTAGTCGGATGGAGCGTTGGCGGTGAAGCGGACGTAGTAGACGCCACGTACGGGTGCAGTGAACTCACCTGGAGGAGGAGGAGGAGGAAGAACGTACGATCAAGAGTCAGAACTACGCAAAAATAAAATAAGGATTGATAAATGTCTAATAACTGTGGGGAGCATTCAAGTGTGGTTAGTTCAAGTGTCTCATAACAGTGGGACATTCGTGACTCATAACAGTGGGACATTCAAGTGTCTGTGGTTAATCCAAGTCTCGCATAACTGTGGGACATTCAAGTGTCTGTGGTTAGTTCAAGTGTCTCTGATAACGGTGGGACATTCAAGTGTCTGTGGTTAGTTCAAGTGTCTCTGATAACAGTGGGACATTCGAGTGTCTGTGGTTAGTTCAAGTGTCTGTGTTTAGTGCAGTTATTTCACAGGATCATGTGTGATGATGTTGTCTGTACGGACCTGTCTCAGAGTTGTATGTCTGTCCAATGTTGGTCAGGACGTCTCTGTAGATGAGCTTTTTGCTTCCGGACGTTGTCTTCTGGAGACCGTTTCCTCCGAGAGAAACGGCAAACGCCACCTTTGGTACGTCTGGGAGGGAAAAGCTTATCATTGGATTTTTATTTTTGTTTTGTAAATAAGTTGTTGGAGTTAAAACTCAGTCTGTAATGACTTCTTCTGAGTTTTTGTTTGAGGGGAAATAATCCCAGCATAATCTGTGGATTATTAAGTAATAGTCAGCTGCTGCTCACAAAACAAACAGTAATTTCTTGCATTGGTTGCATTAAGGCAGAGTTTTGAACTCTTGAGTAGGCTTCAAACTTAAACGGGTGAAGGTGTCAGTACTGTTTCTGTCCTGTTGGGGGGGCTCAGAATAGGACAGATAATGCCATGAAACCACAGCAGTACACAGACTAAAAATAAAGAAAAGGTAAGAAGTGACTGACCTCTCATGGCCTTCAGCTCCTGTTCTGTGGCCTCCAGTCTTTCTTTGACCCCTACACACAGAGATGAGTGACTTTATATAAGATTATCACTCTGAATAAAGGTTAATCCTCAGTGTGGTGCAATTGTTTTGTCCACAAACCAAAATTTTTGCATTTTTACACATTTTTAATCTTTAAGAAATCTAAAAATATTCACTTTTTTTAGAAGCTAACAAATCTGTTCACATTATTAAAAAAAACATATTTAAAAGATATGGTTATTAATTTAGTAATCAGTTAATAGTCAATTAATTATTGCTGCTCCAGAGCTAATGCTAAACCCCTCTGCACAATACACTGTGCTAACTTTAATGCTAACCCACATTGTAAAACACACTGAGCTAATGCTAACTCACCGTGCAGAACACACTTAAATAATGCTAATACCCCACAGTGTAAAACACACTGAACGAATGCTGATCCTCTGTAGAACACACTGAGTTAAGGCTAATGCTAACCCACAGTCGAGAACACTCTGAGCTAATGCTAAACCACTGTAGAACACTCTGAGCTAAGGCTAATGCTAACCCACAGTCGAGAACACTCTGAGCTAATGCTAAACCACTGTAGAACACTCTGAGCTAAGGCTAATGCTAACCCACTGTAGAACACTCCGAGTTAAGGCTAATGCTAACCCACAGTGTAAAACACATTGAGCGAATGCTGACGTACTGTAGAACACACTGAGCTAAGGCTAATGCTAACCCACAGTGTAAAACACACTGAGTTAAGGCTAATGCTACCCACATTGGAGAACACTCTGAGCTAATGCTAAACCACTGTAGAACACTCTGAGCTAAGGCTAATGCTAACCCACAGCCACACGTGTGAACCATACTATAAAAACTCCGCACCAGAAGTTTCATTTTGAAGCTGCTTCAGTGAAGCCTGAAGAGATTTCAGCTCCGCGTCGGCGTCGAACTCTGACGGACTTTCTTCCTCCCTGTGAAAAACAGACAGACAAATAATCCAATGAGATTCAGTCACTGCTTAATAATAATATTAATATTAATAATAATAAAAAGCTGATGAATTGTGGCACTAATAATACTCAGGGCTCCAGACTAACTTTTTTTTTCAGAGCACAGTAACTGAAAAGTTTGAGCGCAAGCAGAACATTTTGTGGTGCACAAAACAAATATTTACATTTCCTCTCATTTTCACTGTATTACCGATAAACGCTTTGGTAACAAATGCTGAATTTACAATGCTCTGCTTTAAATTTACAGTGTCACATTTAATTGTGCACTTTTGAAGAAGCAACATAAACATCAGAGACATAAAGTAAACAGACAGAACCATCGCTGTCATTACATTGCACGATTAACTAATAATAATAAGTGTTCTCAGTCTCAACTTTAAGTGTCCTTTTTTTCAGAATAAAAGCCCCCGTGTTGACACATATCATAATTCACTTAACTACATCAATCTTTTCTTGGTCTCTGGTCGGTGAAACATCTTTCTTGTGTTTACAGCACATAAGTCGTTTAAATTATTGTGAGAAATCCCTGACTCATGGCTAAAGCTGTCCGGCCGTGCTGCACGCTGACGGAGCTGTGGATGACACCCACTGTAAAATTTACTCGCACTGTAAAATTGCAATTTTGGTCGCAAAATTCTGCAGTCTGAAGCCTGGTTTCTGAATATAGTATTGATGCTGTGTTCCATTTTCGTCAGAAGTCGGAAGTGGCCATGAAGTCGACCACGTTCCAGAGAGAAGTCGAAAAAGAAAGTGTTTGGAGTCGGAACTCGGAAAGGAAAGTCCGCTGACCTCCGAGCATGTGACCTCGGATTCCAAAATGGCTGCCACCAAACAAACAGTCTTCTTTGTCTCACATTCGTTCACATAAATGTTTAATATTTATACGTGGACACCTTACGAAAAATGTGTAGACGTTGTTATTGACTGGTATTGCTAACAGCGGCTAGTTCTCTCTGGAAAACGGTGAACTCATCGGCGACGCCACTCCCAGCTCCGACTTACGAGTTCCCTTGTAAATGGAACGCAGCATAATGGTGGTCATCAGGGTTGTGTTTTTGATGGCGATGACGAAGGTGCTCACATGGAGAAGAGCAGGAAGCCGCTGAAGGTGCTGTGGTGGTTGCTGTTGTCCCAGATCTGCGTGTTGTGCCACAGCACCATCTTCAGCGTGTCGTCGCGCTCCAGCACCAGGGCGGCGCCGTTGGACGCCGTGTCGCTGCCCTCGCCAGAAGGCTGCTCGTGAGCGATGAGCTGGATCCGAGCACCGTTTTTGTAGAGCACGGCGCTCATGGGGAAGCTGGTGGGAGCGTTAGCGGTGAAGCGGACGTAGTAGACGCCACGGACGGGTGCAGTGAACTCACCTGGAGGGAAACGTATCTTGTTCTTTAAGCAGAATTTTGCAGGATTTTTACCCTAATTTAACAGCCTCAAAATCATTTTGAGAGTTAAATGTCTTGTTGTGGGGACGTTGGAGACTCTCTCTACTGCCTCCTACTGTCTGTTAGCAGAAAACCAGCCTTGCAAGATCAGGGACGCTGTCGGGAGGTCTCACAAATTGCTTCATGGCACTACACACACACACACCCTACCCAGTTATCAGCTATAAGATTTTAGATGTTCATCATGAAAGAACTGGCGAAAAAGAGAAAACTTTTGTCGGAGGAAGTGAAGAAAACTTTAAATACAAACAATTTTCTGTTAGAGAGTGGGGTTTCTCACCTGTCTCAGAGTTGTAAGCTCCGCCCACGTTGGTCAGGACGTCCTTGTAGACGAGGTCTTTGTTGCCGTCAGTCGTTTTCACAAGGCCGTTTCCTCCCAGCGAGGCAGCAAATGCAACTTTAGGCGTTTCTGGAGAAACGAGAAAAAGAAATTTTTTTTTTTTTTCATTTTTAGAAGTAGAGTTGACGACACAGGTGTGACTGCTGTGATGTCACGCTCACCTTTGACCCTCTTCAGTTCCCGCTCTGCGACCTCCAGGCGTGCACTCATCTCTGTTGGACAAAAAGCATTTAACAGACAGGCCTGGTTCACACTGCCTGTGTCTCTGTGCTAAATAGGTTTACATTTCTTTAATGGTTTCCTTCCATTTTTGTGATTTGTGGTGACATTGGTTTCAACCACTTTAAAGTCATTTGTTTAACTTTAGTTTAGGAATTTTGGAAATATTCCAAATTTGAATCTTTCCTTGGGAATTGATGAGAATTAACAGGAAATTGTGGATAATTTAAAGAAACTGTGTCTAAAACAAATATAAACATTTAGTTGCATCATAAGCAGACTTCCATTTGCATCCAAAGTGATACAATTAAAAAAATGCAGATTCATTTGTATATTTTATGTGTAGTTAGATACTGTATCTGTATATATAGTACTGTGCATAAGTCTTAGTCCACCAGCAGCTTTGTTGTTTTTATGTCAAAAGTCTAAAAGTCAGTCTTCTACTATATGATCAACCTGTCAGTGAGTTGAACTTGTGCAACATGTGTATGTAATGCTCCAACATGTCTGGAGTAAACCAGGTATAATAGACCTTTTTCACAGCAGCTATTTGTTGCCATGAAATAGTAGGAGAAACACAGGTTTGACCAATAACATTAGGGTTCCATTCCAGGTTTTAAAGAGCCATGGTTGTGTTATTGTTCAAGTGGAAATGTAGCTCACACTCAATATTTGATATTATACAAGAACATTTTTGTTGAAAAAGATGTTATTTTCAAACTGCATATGTGTCATTATAGCATTGCTAAAACAACAAATCTAATATGGTGGCCTAAGACTTATGCACAGTACTGTATAATATATAAAATAAACTATCCAGCAAAAGAAACGGCATCATATTCCAGTTAGCTAGTCCCATAAGCCTAGCTTACATTTAGCATAATCTGGTTTTCCAGCTAATTCATTTTAATATAATAGTTAAATTATTTTACAGCAAAGGTCAAATGTCACCCACATATTATCATCCAAACTGACTTGACTTTCTTTAGTCCTTGCGCTCAAATGTCTGACTTCAATAGTTCAGGATTAGGGGGCGTGGTCTAAATAGTCCTGCAGTAAGTCGTGCGCTGTGTATCCGTGATTGAGAAATGGCATTGATATTCAACCGTATTTGCATCAAATGTGATTGTTTTAGCCAAAGACTATGATTAAATATAATATTTACTATCTTAGCTTCAAGTTTGAAGGTTAGTTTATTCCCAGTAATTCCCACTGAAAGTTTTCCATTTTGAAATTTACCGGAATTTTGCAAGCCCAGTTGGGTTGGAAGTTCATATATGGGTATGGTTTGCATTGTTTTCTTATTCCTGTTCTTGGAGTGTCACCAATTAAAGATGGTCAAGATCAAAACTAACTCCGATTTTGTCTATTTTCCGTCAAATCAAGTCTGATTGTTGCCTGAAATGAAAACACAAAGCAGCACAGTCATCTTAGAGATGTAGGTCTGCTGGTCGTACCTCGTCTCTCGGCCTTCAGCTCCTCCAGTGCGGCCTGGACCTTCTTTAGCTCGGCCCGGGTGTCGATGGGCTGAGCTGAGCCGGACAAGGCCAGAGCCGCCAGCAGCAGCAGCAGCAGCAGGGATGGGAGACAGCGACACATGGTGTGTGTGTGTGTGTGTGTGTGTGTGTGTGTGTTGAGTCTGAGCTGCAGCAGGGAGACGGAGATGAAGCGCAGCCTCTTGTAGAGACACAGTCTGGTCGACGGCCTCTGATTCTGCTGAGTCAATGTTGACTCTGTGATACCTGAAGACCAACGTAAACATAGACGAGCAGATTATCATCATCATGATCAGATTATTTCTGGAGACCAGGGCCGCAACTGACAATTATTTACATCATTTCTTTTTTTTTTTCAGTCATTTGGGTTAGGGTTCATAAAATATCAGAAAATGTTGATGTTTGTCAAACCTGGAAATGATGATGTTCTCAAATGTCTTGTTTTGTCCACAAACCAGAATGATTCACTATGAATGCTTTTTTGTTATATGGAGTGCAAAACCCCCCCCCCCCCAGAAAATATTCACATTTAAGAAACTGTTTATATATTGATTATTTTAGAAAAAATGTTCAAATTGATTAAGTTGGAGATTAATTCTGTAATCTGTTAATAATTATGACTAGTTATTTTTGGTTAAGACAAAACAAAGGAAATCTAAATTCTTAGTGGTAAACTGAAAATGTTGACGCTGAAGCTTGTTTCCACCTAAAACTGTATCCTGTTCCCGTAAAGTCGGGGTTATAAAAACAGTAGAAATTAATTAATTAATGTGAAGGGAAATTAATACCAGAAGACTGAGACCTCGTTATCCTCGTCGTCATCCTCTGACTGTGTGCTCAGTCTGTGGTTACTTATTGATGAAGCATTGATGGGGTCATTGTTCAGTAACCGGATATTCTGCTCTTTGGTCGGTTACATCACTTCCCAGGTAATCTTAGTCAGCAGAAATGATATAATCAATGATTATTGATCGGAATTTCAGATTACGCATTGCAGTTTACATTTCTGTTCTTTCATTGATGATCCATTACTTGGATGAGACGTGAAACCTCTTTAACTAAACTCAAGCAAGTCCAGTCACCTACTGCAACTCCCGTGACCCATGTGTGGGCCTCGCCCCAGTCGTTGATTCACTACTTCAGAAAACGTATGAATCATTTTAAGTGTTTCTGTGATTTCAGATCCTGAAATAGGATGAAATTTTTATGGCTGTCAATCAAAACATTAATGGATGACCTAGTTTGATGACATTGTGAAACAGCAAGGTATCATGGGAGGGAGAGCTATGATTTTAGCTTTTTTTTTAATCTTTTATTTTCTTTTTATTATGTTTGGAACTAAGTTGACTGCTTTATCTCGCTGTTGGACGTCATTTTCAAACAGGAAACAGAAGTTTGTGTCACTTTGTAAACCACTCACTCTCCCACACCAAAGTCCATAGAGAAAATCAGTGATTTTACATCACAGCACACAGGAGTTGTTGATCCACTGCTGCCTCCATCAGTAAGTTCAAATGTCTTATTTTGTCACTTCAGTGTTTGAAATCCTTTGTTCAGATTTACCTCAGTGACACAATGATGGAGGCAGCAGTGGATCAACAACCCTGTGTCCCTGTGAGCTAAAATCACTGATTTTCTCTATGGACTTTGGTGTGGGAGAGTGAGTGGTTTACAAACTTCACTTTCCTGTTGGGAAAAATCTAACAGTGAAATAAAACATGAACTCATCAGAAACCTACCAAAGTTAGGGGCCACGGTAGCTCGTTCAAGCGTGACGTCTTTCAACCCAAAGGTTGTGGGTTCAATTCCCATCTTCACTGCGTCCCTGGGTAAGACACTTAACCCCACGGGCCAGCAGCCTGTTTTTTTGACCAAACAACTAATAGATTAATCAAGATACTCCTCAAAAGCTGAACTGATTTATGGAAGCGGTTGTTAGTTGAGGAACAATGTTCACCAACTGTCACTGTATGTGTCTGCTGCTTGTCCACAGAGACTACGGTCTGTCCTACCTGTCCCTGAGGACCAGTATCGGACTGTGGACGGCGTTCCTCTGCCTCCTGCTGGTCGCCACCGACGCCAGCTCTCTGGTCTGCTACATCACCCGCTTCACGGAGGAAGCCTTCGCCGCCCTCATCTGCATCATCTTCATCTACGAGGCTCTGGAGAAGCTTTTCCACCTCGGGGAGCTTTACCCCATCAACATGAACAACCACCTGGACAACCTGACCTTCTACAGGTGAGAGGGCGGAGCCACATCATCCACACGAGTTGTGTGGTTTGCATTAGGACTCAATGTGTTTACATGACGTTTACGAGGAATTAACCTAACCCTAACCCTAGTCCGACTAAAACAGTACTTATACATCTTAACATGTTAGTCCAACTGAGGAACACGAGGAATGGTGCTTGCCATGCTAACAACTAGCCACATGCTAAACCAGAAACTACCTAATACTAACAAGCTCAAAGGGGGTGTATTGCCCCCTAGTGTAACGGAGGAGCCCACACTTCATTCAATAAATTCCCCTCTAGTGCTTGTATACAAACGTAGCACCAGGAAAAAAATGATTTTAGCTACTTATTAAAAGACAAATCTAATAAAATTATGTCAGCTTAAGTCTACGATGTCTGAAGAACATGTTCACATCTTTATCTCACTGTTAGACAGACTTTTCCAACAGAAAAGTGAAGTTTGTAAACCACTCACTCTCCCAGACCAAAGTCCATAGAGAAAATCAGGGATTTTAGCTCACAGGGACACAGGGGATGCTGGTCTACTGCTGCCTCGTGTGGTCACTGTGTGTCACTGAGGTAAATCTGAATGAAGGATTTCAAGCACTGAGAAGACAAAACAGCAGATTTAAACTTAGTGATGGAGGCAGCAGTCTATCAACAACTCCTGTGTGCTGTGATGTAAAATCACTGGTTTTCTCTATGGACTTTGGTGCGGGAGAGTGAGCGGTTTCCAAACTTCAGTTTCCTGTTGGGAACGGACATTTAACAGTGAGATAAAGCAGTTGATTTTGTTCCAAACCTAACAAAAACCTAAAACAAAGAACACGGCTAAAATCACGCTTTATTTTTGTTGCAGCTGTCACTGTTCTCCGCCTGCCAACGCCTCCAGTGAAATCCTACGGATCTGGAGCAAAAACAATGTAACGTCAGAAACCATCCAGTGGGAGGAGCTGAGTGTGGAGGTCAGACATGAATCACACACACACACAGGAAACAAGGAAGAGCAGGGTTTGATTTGTGTCGTCGTTACGTTGTCCATGTTGTTACACAGAAAGACTAAATTCTCTTTTTTGTTACAGACTAACACCATTACTTTGTGTCATAAGTCGAGTCATTATTTTTCCTTAAACTGGCAAAAATGAGAAACAATGAAAGTATGAATTACTGGGTGACTGTAAATTGAGAATCTCAGTGAATCTACTGAGACCAGCAAACTGTCCTCACTTCATTTTGACGCTCTTAGAATACACTGTATTTACAGCAGCCATCTAGTGGTCATTTGGTGCAACTGCAGCTCATCTCTCCCTCCCTTCTGTTTTCCAGGAGTGTGTGCGTTTCCACGGCGAGTTTGTCGGCTCGGCCTGCAGCCACGACGGTCCCTACGTCCCCGACGTCCTCTTCTGGTCCGTCATCCTCTTCTTCACCACCTTCTTCCTCTCATCCTTCCTCAAACAGTTCAAGACCAAGAGATACTTCCCCACCAAGGTGATTTTACACACACACACAGGTTTCCATGACTTCAGAGGACATTACATTGACTTCCATTCATTTCCTGTAGACTTACTCTAACCTTAACCATAATTACTAGTGCCCTAACCCTAATCCTGACCCTGACCTTAACCTAACCCTAACCTCAGCCTAACTTTAAAACATGTCTTCACCTTAAAATGGAGTCATTTACGTTATGGGGACTTGATTTTTGTCACCATAATGTGAGTGTGGAGACACATTTAGGTCCCCACAACATAAGGAATACCAGCTACACACACAGAGAGAGGTCAGTATTGATTCTTTTATCTGAACTGCTTTGAGGTTCACAGTACAAATGGGAACATTCTTATGGCTCTGAAATGTAGATTAAAGGATCAGTGACACCTAAAGATGAGTCTGCAGATTCTTCATTTTTCATCATAACCCGATTTGGTCTTCACATCTACCAAAGTGTGGCTACTTCCTGTTACAGCTAACAGGTGTGGAAGGACAACCAACACTAAATATAACACAAAAATGTGTATTTTTATTTTACAAGATACCAGTTGTCTGCTACTTTAATTGTTAAGCATTACGGCAAATGGTTCATGTAAGAAGTTAATTAAATGTGGAAGTCAGTGGCTCTTAATTTGAAAGCGAGGTTGAAAGGATGTGATTGATTATTGTATCATTCTAAGGATAACAAAAATTAAAATCAACACATGTATTTATTTTATAAAAATAGCCACTTAGAACATAATATAACATTTTTTTTTTTTTTTTAAATCCCTGAACCTGACATAAATTGTTTTGACAGGAAATCAAAATCAAGTCAAGGATATGACACGCCCCCTTTTTTCAGGGAACTATGGTGGCCTTCACATACCAAAAAAGATGTCACTTTTAACCAGCACCTTGAATTATTCGTCAGCTGATGGCGTTCCTGGAGACTCGGATGTTTTAAAACATTTTTAGTTTTGTAAAACTTAAAGTCATTGTTATGTGACATGTAACCAGTTCTTCTTCTTCTTCACTTTGTCATCTTCATCCTCAAAACAACTGCTTTGTCTGTTCAGGATGCTGTAACTATATAGCGGCACAAAATGGCCACCTCCATAAGGAAAGGCCCTTGCCTAAAGTCCTTTTTTTTTTGCATTCCAACTGTAGCGGGAAGTCAGAATTTTTGAACTGATCTAGAACCACGCTCAAATTGAATTTGTGACTTTGAATCAGGAGCAAAATCAAAAACCTCGACATGGAATTCCAAGATGGCTGCCACTCGTGTTAATAGCTCAAAGAGTCCGTGACCAGTTCTTTGGTTTCTGAGCTGTTGAGGACCAGGTGCTGTAAACTGAAGATAATATTATTATTTTAAGGCTACAGGATTCCAGCTATTTTTAAATTTAAAGCAACTGTTTATTCATAGAAACATGTTTATGTGTCATACATTGAGTTTATGCCAATAAACTCTCTTTAATTCTGCGCACTGGACCTTTTAAAAACTAATCAGTAAAATCTTAATGTTTTCTAAAATGTACTCAAAGAAGAATAAATGCGACATTTTCCAAAGATGAACACAATGTTTATTCTCTGTGGAAGTTCTGTGTAAAAAAAATTAAAGAAAAAAGGTTATGGAGGCTGAAACAGCATGACGCTGTTTCTTTAAACAAGACCGGATCCATCAGAACAGAGACCGGATCCATCAGAACAGAGACCGGATCCATCAGAACAGAGACAGACTGGACACCGCGATCATCTCGGGTCAGACGTCATCAGACTGTTTTGTTCCTCCAGGTTCGTTCGACCATCAGCGACTTTGCCGTCTTCCTGACCATCATGATCATGGTGCTGGTGGATTATCTGGTGGGAGTTCCTTCGCCCAAACTCAACGTGCCCGACCGCTTCGAGGTAACATTTGACACGCAGCTCAGCATGTTCTGTGGTTTGTGACGTTTAAGTGTTCGCCAAACTGTGTATAAACCACAGCATGGGAGGACATTTAGGCGGCTCCTCATCTTCGGTCAGACCTGGTTTAAAGGTTAGATGAGGTTTAAGTTAAGGTCAAGCTAAGGCTTTAAGTCACCAAGATACATTTACAAACATGTTTGTGCCAGCGATTGTGTATAAAATGGAGGTAAATCCTCTGTTTGCAAAACAATTTAACAACAATTTAAAAGGCTCAGGATTTGTGACTTCCAATGTCCTTGTGTAAATACCCTATTTATTATGTATATTCCTATTTCTTACTCTTATTTTTATTACGTCCTTTTACATGTGTGTGTAGATGAATGAGTGTATGAATCTGAAGCGAAAGCTCTCCTCAGATTTTGTTGCACCAGGTCTAACATGTGTTCAACGACAATAAAGAATCTAATCTAATCAGTTTTTCAAACCAAAGGTTGCCTGCAACGATTTTATTACACTCGTGCCGAACGTGTTCAATATGTGCCTGATTTTTTATTTATTATTATTTATTATTTTGATCAAATACAACTTAAGTTAATGGGCAGTAGTGTCTTTTTTTTTTTAGCGATATATCCGTCACATTTCCCCTGATATCTCTTGCATTTCTTATCTAAACCACATCAGAGTCAGCACTGCACACACTGGTGTTCTCGGTGAGCCACGTGCCGAGTTTGAAGCCTGTCGAGCAAACAGGTGGACAGTGAGACACATTAACGTTCCTTGCATTTATAGATATAGGTCCATGGTTCTCAAACTGTGGTACGTGTACCACCAGTGGTACACGGGTTTCCTCTTGTGGTACTTGGAATCAGAAATGTTGTTCTACTGTATATGAGTATGTGATCAGAGTGGAGCTGAGGAATTTTGACTGGAGTGCATAGAAAATGAAACAAATCTCAAAATAATAATTATAATAAATCCAATAATAATAATTAGTCACCTTATTTCTCACTCCACCTTAATCTAATTTCACTGGAACAGTGTATGAAGTATATGTGAGGAAGAGGAGGATGATGAGAGAGCAGATTATCTTATTTACACCACTGTATTTTAACACTGGTGATAATGGTGCTACTTTGAGAGCTCGATATTTCCTCAGGTGGTATTTGGTATGAAAAGTTTGAGAACCACTGATATAGATAAGATTAAATGATGTCACTGGTTTGAACCTGATCTGTTTTCTTTGGACTCGGGTCGTACCAGATTATCTTTTCTACACAGCTTCACATCACTGAAGTGAACGCGTCTCTGCAAACTAAATGATTCCAGCTGCGCCAGAAGGAAACTCACATGTCCAATAAAAACATGGATGTTTTCATTAACACACACTTCCTGCGTTTATTTAGATGCACTGGATGATATCAGCCGTCAGTCACACTTTAGTGATTCATTCATTAAATCCTCAGGAAAATGTTTACTGACTTTACTGAAATCAAGTGAGAAGAAGTAGAAGCTCATTTTCGCATCGTCTTCCATTCAGACTCGGTTGTGTTTGCAGCCAGTGGAGTCGCCCCCTTGTGGCTGACGGCTCCTTCTGTCTTCACTTTTCAAACTGGAAGGCTATATCTGTTTCTTTCCATACATTATATGAATTTGTGCGAGTGAACGATGAGCTTCAACTTGTCCTCCTTCATCTGCTCAGCCGACGTCAAACAATCGAGGGTGGCTCATCTCGCCGCTGGGCTCGAACCCCTGGTGGACGCTGCTTGCCGCCGCCGTCCCCGCTCTGCTCTGCACCATCCTCATCTTCATGGACCAGCAGATCACCGCCGTCATCGTCAACAGGAAGGAAAACAAGCTGAAGGTGAGGGTTTGAAGGAACGGGCGGGTTTCTCTCTGTCGGACTGAGGGTTAAGCCCCGCCCCCTTGTGTGCGTTGTGTCTGCAGAAAGGCTGCGGCTACCACCTGGACCTGCTGGTGGTGGCGGTGATGCTGGGCGTGTGCTCCATCATGGGCCTGCCGTGGTTCGTGGCGGCGACCGTGCTCTCCATCTCCCACGTCAACAGTCTGAAGCTGGAGTCGGAGTGTGCGGCGCCCGGCGAGCAGCCCAAGTTCCTGGGAATCCGAGAGCAGAGAGTCACCGGCTTCATGATCTTCGTACTAATGGGCTGCTCCGTCTTCATGACCTCTGCCCTCAAGGTGAAATTCACACAAGGGCTGGCGAATTCATAGTTTTCTCTGAAACAATGCAGTCAGCGAATTACAAGGGCTGCAGTTATTTTATTTTGGATTGTTGTGTATTGTGTGCAAACTATAAAAATGTATAAACATGTCAGACATTTTTATATCTACACCAAATTTTCATCCTTGCAATAGAAAGTAGAGTAGTCATGTGAAATGGCTGTTAGACAGACTTTTTTTTCAACAGGAAACTGAAGTTTGTAAACCACTCACTCTCCCACACCAAAGTCCATAGAGAAAATCAGTGATTTTAGCTCACAGGGACACAGGAGCTGCTGGTCTACTGCTGCCTCGTGTGGTCACTTTGTGTCACTGAGGTAAATCTGAATAAAGGATTTTAAAAGCCGAATTGACAAAATAAGACATTTGAACTTAGTGATGGAGGCAGCAGTGGATCAACAACTCCTGTGTCCCTGTGATGTAAAATCACTGATTTTCTCTATGGAATTTGGTGTGGGGGAGTGAGTGGTTTACAAACTTCAGTTTCCTGTTGGGAAAGTTTGTCTAACAGTGAGATAAAGTCATAAACATGTTCTTAAAGACAACAAGGACTTAACTGATTAGCAGCCATGTTGGCACCGACACTGGCATGTCCTCCGCTGTTTTCCAGCACAGGCAGCTCACAGAGTCACATGTATGTAACAGACTGATTCTGTATAAGTAGCTCAAACAACCACACACTATCCACTGTTATACCGCGGTGTTAGTTTTCAAAAGAGCTGTCTCATGTTTAACTCCCATCTTTTCATTTGTCCCTCTGTCCTCAGTTCATCCCGATGCCTGTCCTGTATGGCGTCTTCCTGTACATGGGCGCGTCCTCGCTTAAAGGCATTCAGGTGAGTTTCTGTCCATTTGTCCTGCAAGCACCTGCTGCTTGAAGAGTCTGTCTAACAGTGAGAAAAAGACCTAAACATGTTAAGATACTGTTGACTTAATCATATGCACCTTAAGAAATATACACATATAAGCCGCAGGTGGCCACGCTGAAACATGAGATCTTTATGGTACGCAGAAAAATAATTTTAAATGTTTAATTACTAAACACGGCAGTAACACAACACAGCTGTAATACAGCAGTAAAATGACATTACAATAACATGCTGGTTACAAAAAAAAACGAATATCCATTCAGATTCAGAAAACTTTGTTTATCCTGGGAGGGGGCGATTGAGGAAATCAAAAAAATCCATAAATAAGCCGCAGGGGTCAAAGCGTGGGGAAAAAGTAGCGGCTTATAGAGCGGAATTTACGGTAAACACATAAATGAAATAAAACGGAACTATCCCTTTAATGTGTGTCTCTGTCTGCAGCTGTTCGACAGGATCAAACTGTTCGGGATGCCGGCCAAACACCAGCCGGACCTGATCTACCTGCGCTACGTCCCTCTGTGGAAGGTCCACGTCTTCACCGCGGTGCAGCTGTCCTGCCTCATCGTCCTGTGGGCCATCAAGGCGTCTGCCGCCGCCGTCATCTTCCCCATGATGGTGAGGTCAAAGGAGACACCACCCAGGTGACCTCATGACCTCATTTTCCTCCGCCGTGACCCGTCTCTTCCCGTCCTGTGCAGGTTCTGGCTCTGGTCTTCATCAGGAAGCTTCTGGACTTCTGCTTCACCAAGAGGGAGCTGAGCTGGCTGGACGACCTGATTCCAGAGAGCAAGAAGAAGAAGGACGACGACAAGAAGAAGAAGGAGAAGGAGGTGAGAGCTCCTCGTCTTTTGACTCCTCCTCCCAGTGAGGATTCAAAAGTGAAGTTTGGAGACCGAGGAGAAGCTGAGGAATGAGGAATCCTCGGTCTCGCAGTCGGGAAAAGTCAGATTTTTACGGCACGAGGAAATCAGTGCGTTCACCATCTTTATGAATGTGAAACTCTGCTCGTGTTTTTTCCCAGGATGCTCGGCGGATGCTGGAGGAAGCGGAGGACGATCAGGCGTTTGACGGCAGCAAAGTCATCAGCAAGTTCCCCATCAAAAACCTCAAAGGACGGTGAGTGGATGACGGAACACACCGATGAAGAGCTGCTTTCACCTTCACACACCGTTTTTGATTCATGCATTAAAAAAAAACACATCTGATAGTAAACACAGAAAATACGGAAAAGTCCGAAAATATCGCATAAACATTTTTATACTTGTGGGAAGTTTGAATTTTAGCGTAGCGATAAAAAGGAAAACAGAAACTGATTCATTGTGATTTAGAGACAAAAACAAATGTTTGTGCGATAATAAACATGACATTTTGTCTCAACAGCTGCTGATGCTCTTTATTTACGTCATCAAATGACATCTTTTTCTCCCCCTGTGGTGGCGCGGACGTTTGCGCCCCCTACTGCTCACCTCATTGAACTGTCCCTCTGTATTTGCTTTACAGCAGTGAACGGGAAAAGCACGTACATTTGTGTTTTCTTTTACAAAACCTTTGAAAATTGGTTTAAAACATTGCTATATTTTAGTTGAACGAAACCTGCTGTAGTTACTTTGTGTTCTTGTATGGGTCTCTGTGAAGATCAAAAATCTTAAGGGAGGGAGGACATTTTGATAAAGTGAGGACCTTTTTGCTGGTCCTCACTTTCTGTCAGGGTTAAGACCTGGTTTTAGGGTTAGGCACTTATTTGTGAAGGTTAAGGTTAGGGTAAGGGACTAGGGAATGTATAATGTCTGTGAGTGTCCTCACTATGAATGCTGAACAAACATGTGTGCGCGTGTGTGTGTTGTTTCTCGCAGCGTGGACCCGTCCGTGGTGAACATCTCTGATGAAATGGCGAAAAGCGGCATCTGGAAATCCGTCACCATGAAGTCTGACGGCAGCAGAGCTCTGAAACGCTGCCCCAGGTAAACACCAACTGTGATTGGTCGATTCACTCTCCATTAAAGCCGATGATCTCAAAAACGGGGTGAAAACTGCGACGTGCGTCACATCGTGGCCGGGGTCAGCAATATATTTAAGTGATTAACCTTTAAATGGGTTTGTCTCTTTCTGGGTTTCTGATGGTCTTTGTGAGGGAACCAGTGTCAGACATTAGAGAAAACATGGCTGTCAGCAGGGACACAAATGGATTTTGGATGTTTAGTGGATTTTAGCCACTAAACAAAAGACTCATTTCATCAAATCTACGTCAGTTTAAGTCTACGATATCTTAAGAATATGTTTATATCTTTATCTCACTGTTGGACAGAGTTTTCCAACAGGAAACTGAAGTTTGTAAACCACTCACTCTCCCACACCAAAGTCCATAGAGAAAATCAGCGATTTTAGCTCACAGGGACACAGGAGCTGCTGGTCTACTGCTGCCTCGTGTGGTCACTTTGTGTCACTTAAATAAACCTAAATTCAGATTTTCAAATGCCGAATTCACAAAATAAGTCATTTGAACTTAGTGATGGAGGCAGCAGTGGATCAACAACTCCTGTGTCCCTGTGATGTAAAATCACTGATTTTCTCTGTGGGCTTTGGTGTGGGAGAGTGAGTGGTTTATCAGTGGCACTTCCTTGTTGATTGTCATGTTGTTGTTGTTTTCCAGCCTGGAGAAGCTGCCGAGCGTCCAGATAGACGTGGAAAACGTAGACGACCGCAGAGTCGTGGACTCGGAGACGTCGCTATGATCCACCGCTTTTTCTTCTCTGAACTGAGGTGAAAGGTCACCTCAGTTCAGAGAAGAACTGAGGTGACCTGAACTGAGGTGAAAGGTCACCGGAGGACCAATCAGGCTCCACATTGTCGCTCTACGCGGCTCATCCAGCGTTTTCCTCTAAAGGTGAACGTTTTATTTTCTCATCGTTTTATGATGAATCACAGAGACTCCGCCTCCGGGAGCAAACATGACCGCCGCCATGGTAACGGTTACAGGTGGTTTCTTGGGTTCTGGTCTCTGCTGCGCTGTGATTGGCTGCTGAAGCACAGACGTCCAGTGATCTGAGGAACTCCTGGTGTTTAATTTTCTAATTTGAAATTTTAAGTTTTTACTCAATGATTGTAATTTGTCTTTTATTTGTGTGTGTGTGTGTGTGTGTGTGTGTGTCACCTTGTTGCTACGGCGATCAATGGAATGATGTCACAGTTGCTGTCATAGGAGCTTAAATAAAATCAGCTTGGTGATAACGATCAAAGTTTTTGTGACTCTTTAATTGATTGATAAGACCAGAATTCGGGGATTTTTATTTATTTGTTTATTTTTGACGATTTAAAGGCATAGTGTGTCATTTCTGCCACTAGGGGTCCCTCAATCAACGCAATCTCAAAAGATGTTTGATCTTTACATGAAGACACGACCAAATTAAAAACAAATATATTTATATATAACATTAAGTCTCATTGTTTTAACATATTTTAATGCAGAAATGTTACATGTTATACTTTAAACAAAAACAAGTTCAGTACAAAAAGTTTTTCAGATTCTTGGGTCAAATCAAAACAATGATGGTCGGTGAATATGCATCAATGTTCAGAGTCTGATCAGGTGGAGACGTGATGTCATGACGTGACGTTAACCAGATCTAACAAAAGATGATTAGTTGGACCTGATCCTGGATTAATTTGACCCGATCCTGGATCAGTTGGACCAGATCCTGATCCTGGTTCAGTCTGAACCCAGGATCAGTCAGATGATGGTGAAGAGCAGCAGCAACAGAGCAGCAGAAACCGAAGCTGCGACCTTTGACCCTCCTGAAAACAACAGAAAGTAATCTGATTACATGAGAAGTATTTATGAAGTATGCTGTATGAATAATCTGATTATCATAAATACTGTGGTGCATCCAATACTTTGATATATGAAGTAATCTGACTATATAAGAACTGGAGTATATGAAGTACTTTGATATACAAAGTAATCTGATTATATGAGAAGTACCTCCGCGCATATATGAAGTAATCAGACTGTTACCTACCTACGTAATCTGAATTATGTGAAGTAATCTGATTATATGAAGAGTACTGTGGTATGAAGTACTTTTAATATACTAAGTAATCTGAATCATGTGAAGTACTGTGGTGTATACAGTATTATGTAAGTACTATGTGAAGTAATCTGATTATAAGAGTACTATGTGAAGTAATCTGATTATATTAGGAGTACTATGTGAAGTAATCTGATTATAAGAGTACTATATGAAGTAATCTGATTATAAGAGTACTATGTGAACTAATCTGATTATATTAGGAGTACTGTGGTGTATACAGTACTGTGCAAAGTAATCTGATTATATGAACAGTATATATATGGTATATGAAGTACTTGTATTTAATGGAAGTATCCTGATACATAAGAAATAATCGGACACATGCAGTTCCCCTCCTCACCACTGCGCAGCAGCATCTTCTCCGTCACCGTTAGCGAGCCGTTGTGCGGCGCTGGTTGGATCTGCAGCAGCTCACACATCAGTGCGTAAATGTGGATACTGTCAAACGGCTCCGACAGGAAGTTCTTCTTGAAGTCGGGCCCAAACGCTCTGAAGATGGTCTTCATGTCCATCTCGCCGTTGTGGAAGCCGTGGTCGCCTTTGTTCACGTACACGATGAATCTCTGTCAGGAAATGAAAGCACGACCAAGCAAAATTAGAAAAACGTTGGCTGCTGTGTTCGTTCGAGCGCCGCCATTTAGCTTCTCTTGCGCGGATCAACAGTTGCCTGAACTGACGGCAAAGCTAGTGTTGGCTAACAATGAGCATTAGCCATCACAGGCTGCTGATAATGTTTATGCTAAAGAGCAGCTGGTATCGTCCAACAGGAGCAAAAACCGACATGGAACCAGTGAAATCATGAATCTTGTTGGCGCTCAGTAAGTTATTAATATGTATGACCATGAAACGACAGCGTTTCATGGTCATACATTATTAAATGATCTCTAAATGACAGTGAATAGTAAAAACACAGTGACAGAAGATTTTTGGTGAAACTCACCGAGTTCAGGTTGAATCCCAAATCTGCGACGACCACGATGGGAGGCAACCGTTTACTTTTCTTCAGATGGAAGTCCTCCGGAATCTCGTCTTTCTTGTAGACCGTCAGATTGGGTGCTTTGGACAGAGCGTCGTAAACCTGCTGCTCTTTCCCCGGCCGCGGCGTCAGGATACCGAACCCGCCGTAATCCAGGATCTCGAAGCTGGCGAGACTGAGTAAATTCAGGTATTTGTTGAGGATGATCTCGTCCACCAGGGGTCGCTTCTTGATGGTGGTCATGCCGTGGTCGGAGGTGATGATAACGTTGAGGCTGTCGGTCAGTTTGTGCTGATCAATGGCACGTCTCAGGTAACCGATGGTGCGGTCGATCTGCTCAATGATCTTCTTCCTGTCCGGGTGATCCGGGCCTTTGGCGTGGCCCACATTGTCCGGCTCGCCGTAGTACAGAGTCACCAGGTTGAAGTCTTCTTCTGAGAACCAGCTCATCACTTTATCAATGTTCTGACGCCACTCCGTCTCATTGTCGTCCGGGAGACCGTGCGGCTCCACCAGGGCTCGGTTCACCGCCTGGCCGCTGTAGTTGGCGCCTCCTCCTGGGTAGTAGAAGGAAGCCGTTTTCAGACCCTGAAATACAAAGTTTTGGTCATGATTTCCGTTTTAACGTGACATTTCTCGTGGCCTGTGGTTGATGACTCACCTGGTTCTGCGCCGTGATCCACAGCGGCAGGGCGCCATTGTCCCACCACTGAGACTTAGACAGAGTCACTTTGTGAGGAAGCTTCAGGTTCGTCTTTGCGTCAAACATCATGTTGTGGACGACCTCGTGATCCTCCACCCACCTGCCTGACGTACAGGAAGTAAAGATTCATTTCAGAGAATGGCAACTGATCAGAACCTGAAATCCTGATTTTAAGCCTCTGGAACTGCGATGTAGCCGACGCCATGTTGCCATTTTTAAAGTTAAAGTTCTAGACTCATATTGGATGACACCACATGTCAATCACACCGGTGTCCACTCACTTGTTGAGTGATTTATGGAATTTATCTAATTCCTCGAGCGATAAGACGATAAGAATGGTGCATCCTTCATCTGAAAACAGGCTCTGTCAGGCAAAACTATCAGACCTGACTGAGCAAGAGAGCAGCTGAAGGAGTGGGGGGGGGGTTTGAGCAGTGGTGCAGCATGGGAAAAATAAAAGTCACACATTAATAACTTTGAACATGAAAAGTTGATGATGATCAGTTTTTACCTCCTTAGAATTTTCCTTTGGACTTTATGGACTTTATCTCTACGTTGACAGATAAAACGATAAGACAGCATAACTGATAAGAAGTTATTATAAATCAATTATTTCAAGATAAAACATTGACTGTATTCATATTTATATATTTATACAATATTATGTTTCTACTTGAAATAATCTTTAATCTGTTTTTAACGTTTTAGTTACGGGATCGTTTAATTAATCAACAAAATAATCAGAACATTGATCCACCAGGGAAATTATCATTAGTTTTAGGCTTGAAAACACTTAACGTAGTTAATATTAAGGAGTTTAAATTTAATATAAAAAGATTGAAGTATAATTTAAAAACAGTAATTTCCTTGATTGTACTCAGACTTGTGGTACATGTACTTTTACTGCAGATCAGAGAATTTTCTCTTCCATTATTATTAATATTATTAATTTAGATTTAATTTTATATTTCATTATAAAATATATTAGAAAGTATTGACATTGTGTAGAAGAATAGAATCAAAAGAAGTAAATAGATTATTAGATTAAAGTCAGAATACTGAGGGTTCTGTTTCTCAAAACTCTCACTTTATTCTCAGAATTTTAGCTCTTTTATATTTTTCTCTTCTGCATATAAGAGTAAAAGTTTATAAAACTACTTAAAGTAAAACAACAGAAATGAAATTAAAATGATGGAATGAACTCAGCTTTCTTTCTTTAGTTTATTTTAATTTGTCCTTTTGTTTCTGAAGAATTTTGTGTCTTATTATTGTCATGATTATGATTATTATAGATTTCATTATAGAAACGATTCTAGTTTATAGATGAAAGTGTTGTGGCTTCAGTTATATTATTACTATTAATAATAATAATAAAATAAAAGCAGCTGTTACCGGTGATGGTGGTGAAGTGGGACGGTGATGTCATGGTCAGCATTGGCGGGGTGATGTACTTGGCTTTGACCCCGTCCACCGTCAGCTGGTCCAGGTTTGGCGTGTCCACGTCCTGGTCATAGTCCCACCTGAAGCCGTCAAAGGAAATCAGCAGCAGCTTGTTTCTGGACGCCGCTTCGCTCAGCGGCTTCGCTGTGACACAAACCGCCGCCACGGCGACGACCAGGAGTAGCTGCAGCGTCTTCATCCTTGTCTTCATCCTCGTCCTGACTGAAGTCGCTCAGACTCACACAGTCGCCTGACAACACACCTGAATCACACACACACACCTGCCGGCAGGTTAATGTGTAACCGTGGCTCTGTGATAGAGATCAGATGAACTGTGGTGAAGGACGAGACCTTCGGCTGAAGTTTCATCACAGTTTTAATCAGTGACCCGAGGACGAGTGATAAACCAGACTTACAGCAACAAGAGTATGAAATCATCCACATCAAAAGTACCAGGGAGAACAAGTCCTGTCATCAAGTGTACCACGAGGTACACGTTCTGCCATCAAAAGTGCTGGGACTTCCAGGTCCTGCCAACTAAAGTACCAAGGGGTATAGCACCCATCATGAAAGGTATTATGAAGTGCAGATACTGTCAAAGAAAATACCAGGAGTGACAGTTGCTGCCAACAACAGTACCAGGAGGTACAGGTGCTGTCAACAATAGTACCAGGAGGTACAGGTGCTGCCAACAAAAGTGCCAGGAGGTACAGGTGCTGTCAACAATAGTACCAGGAGGTACAGGTGCTGCCAACAAAAGTACCAGGAGGTACAGGTGCTGTCAACAAAAGTGCCAGGAGGTACAGGTGTTGTCAACAATAGTACCAGGAGGTACAGGTGCTGTCAACAAAAGTGCCAGGAGGTACAGATGCTGTCAACAATAGTACCAGGAGGTACAGGTGCTGTCAACAAAAGTACCAGGAGGTACAGGTGCTGTCAACAAAAGTGCCAGGAGGTACAGGTGCTGTCAACAATAGTACCAGGAGGTGCAGGTGTTGTCAACAAAAGTGCCAGGAGGTACAGGTGCTGTCAACAAAAGTGCCAGGAGGTACAGGTGCTGCCAACAAAAGTACCAGGAGGTACAGGTGCTGTCAACAAAAGTGCCAGGAGGTACAGGTGCTGTCAACAAAAGTGCCAGGAGGTACAGGTGCTGTCAACAATAGTACCAGGAGGCGCAGGTGTTGTCAACAAAAGTGCCAGGAGGTGCAGGTGTTGTCAACAAAAGTGCCAGGAGGTACAGGTGCTGTCAACAAAAGTACCAGGAGGTACAGGTGCTGCCAACAATAGTACCAGGAGGTACAGGTGCTGCCAACAAAAGTACCATGAAGTTCAGGTACAAGTAATGTCATTAAAAGTACCACGTTCTTCATCAGCTCATGTTTATCTGATGAAACTCAGTCACATGATTTTGTCTCTGAATTTTTTGTTTTAGTTTTTGACTTTTTCTGAAACTTTTCCAAAGAGTTCTCACTCCAACACAGATATGCACTTGTACTAAGTCTTGACTGAGGAAAGGATTAAACTCTCATCTGTTGTTTTTCTGCTCGTTTAATGATCGTGCTGATAAAAAGCTGATGTGATTCATCAATCTGCACGCACACACACACATACGTGATCTGTTAAACCTTTAACGATCAATGACCGTGATTAAAGTTTATTACTGTGACTGAACATCAATGACTGATTTTATTGCTTCATTTTTCTTTCTCTCTCTGATGAAACTCAATCACTTCACAAATACCAATAAAATCTAAATGTAATTGATTATTTTTTTAAATTTCAATATATTTTTTGCATCTTCACTTTAATTTTTTGGGGGTGCATGTTTTATTTTTCTGTTTTTAAGTCATTGTTGTTCATTTGTGTATTTATTGTATTGTTTTCTTCAACATATGCTTTGATTAGGCAGTATATGGGTTAACAATGTGTTTTTCCCCTTTGAATGTAAATATTCCTCAAAAAATAAATAACAAATGAAAAGGTCATATTATAAAATGTGAATTAAAATGTATGCAAAGATCCATATATGTGTATATATATATAACTGGTTTTACACAGAATTTCACAGAAAATGTGTTGACATGTGACATGTTTCAAGCTGAATTTATCTGTTTGATATGTATTAATTTGTTATGTTGTTAAAAATGTACTACAGCTTACGTAAATATTAATTTGTTGTAAAATAGAAAAAACGTTTATTTCATACATTTAATACGTATGTGACTCGGTGGTACGCAAACCCGGAAGTATTATTTTCGGCGAGTACTTCCGGGAGACGAGAGTTCATGACCCTTGCGCTGAGATATGAAGTCATTTTTAAGGTTAAAAATGCAATAAATATTCAGATATTAGTGTTTTTTTAAGTATATATTCACGGGTCTTTTTCTGTGGAATTTCGGCGCAGCTTGTCCGCGACTCTGAGCAGGTTTGTGGATAAATAAATCACTCATAACCTCTGCGGTGTGTTTCAGCAGCTAGCATCGCGTTAGCCGATAGACAGGAAACACAGTCAGGAGTTAGCCTTAGCACATAGCCTCGTGTTCTTTTATATGTACCTTTGATCAGTGCTACATGTGAATTGTAGCCATGTCGGGCTTTATCACTGCAGCAAAACAGATTATCCATTTATAAAACCTGACATTTTAGATTGACGGCTCTTGTGGAAGAAGAACGCGACCCGTCAGCAAACACTTGACCCACTGACAAACTCACCAGGGGTCACTCTTTACATCGGCATCGATGTTTTAAAATTAGGACATTAACATTTAAATTTATTTATGTTTTATTAACGGCTAGTCTCCATACATGTTTCAAACAGTTAAACGTGTCTACATCTCGGGGCGATCGAACCTGTAGTGAACACGGCATCGTATGGTTTTAGTCCAGTTGTGTGAGTCACTCTTGGGATGACAGATAAAAAAAGAAAGGAATGTCCAGACGCTCTTATATAATAAAAATATATACATTCATTGTCTCCTTGTGGCTTTAGAAAATGGTATGATTCAAAATAAAATACTGAAACTGTTTTTATAGACAAAGGGATTCTGCTGGAAATCAAACAAGGTCTAAAGACTGTATACGCTCTCCCTGTCAGCCACACCGCTAGGCTGCAGCACCGGCTCCATAAACGGGACATGACGCAACTATAAATGGGTACAAACCTCAGAAATGCTGTGTAAATGGGCAATTTAAATTAAATATTAGAAGTGATGAAATTCAGGAAGTGGCTTTTCTTTAGCTGGTTCAAAGTTATAGAACAATTTACCCTCCAAATTTAACCTCTTCTCTCTGGACTTCACTTTGGGATGAGAATATTTTATTTGAATGGATCTTACTTGATTTTTTTTTTAACCAGTTAACTATTTTAAAAAGTGCTTTTAACTATTTTAAAAAGTGCTTGAATTCTGGGTCAAGTGCTTGAAACAATGACTGTACTTATTTCACAAAACATAGCTGGTTAACTGAATAGTAGCTTTGAGAGTCTAAATGAAAACTGATCGGCTGGGACGTCACTTATGTGTGTGATCGCAACTACAATAAACATGTTTTTTTATTGTTGTTTATAGCATAATAGCACCTTTTTTGTGATTAAAAAGAGTGAAATAATCGTTAGTATTTATGTATGTATTCACCACTGTACAGTGCTTTACCTTGAAAGCGCTTGAGTGTGACCATGGAAATTTGTCAAGTTGATTTTCAGTTTGACTGGTCAGTAACTTCTCTGTGGCCTGGTTTTTCTTCTCTGTGTTTCAGGGATGTCGTCGCTGTGGAACCTGAGGCCACTTCTGACGTCACTATTCCAAGGTGAGTTTCTGCACCACGGGTTCCACAAAATAAACACGACACAAATCATGGTTCGGTCCATTTTCCTCATAACGGGGGACTGAATGACGTCACACTGATGTTAAGTGTCTTCCTGTTTCAGTGCAACTTCACAAATCTTTAATATATATGTTGTAGCCCGGTTTAACTAGTGAGCGAGTCATTTGATGAACACATGACATTGGTATTTCATACATAAAACAGTAAGGTAACATGTCCACAGACACCAGTAGGGGGCAGCACTGTGGGTACGACAAAAAACAAACAGTAAGTACAACAGCTTTCACACTGTTGATACTCAGAGCAGCCATCTTTAATGGACAACATGTAATTACAACTTCAGGGGGCACTCTAACTGAATCTCTCTTCTCATAACTGGAAAATTACAAGTACAACTGGGACACAGTGGATCCACAGAGTGAAGCTAATGTAGAAATGTGTTGAAGCTGTATTCTCTTTAATGTCCAGCAGGGGGCACCTCCACTGCTTTTTATATCATTTGCAAACAGTTTCCTGTGTAGTTTCCAGCCTTTGTCACTAGTTTCACTACTTTTAGTTTAATGATTAACCTTAGAGCTGCAATGATTAATCAATTATTGAAGGATTATTTTGACAACAGATTAATCGGTTTGACTTTTTGTAACACTAAAAAACAGATTTTCAGATTTTTCAGCTTCTTAAATGTGAACATTTTCTGGTTTCTTTGCTTCATATAACAAAGAAATCATTTAAACTGAATCATTATGGTTTGAAGGAAAAATATTGTTTTAAAGAAACAATATTGGACATTTTATAGCCCAGAAAACTCATAAATGAATTGAGAAAATAATCAACAGATTACTCATAGGTGAAAATCATATTTAACTAGTTAGAATTCAACAAAACTAAATAATTAATTCTTTTTTTTAATTAATTTTTAATTACTTTAAGGGGAATTCCATGATTTTTATCCAACTGCAAGGACTCTCAAATCACATAATTCAGAGTGAGACTTGAGCTAGAGATGAGTGATGTTAGTTCTTCAGTGATGATACAATAATGATTTTAGCAATTTATCAGCAAAAAATAAGCACTTTAAGCAAACATAAGACACAATGTTGCATAGGGTGGGGAGAAATCTATTGTGATATTTTTGCATGGTGGGAAATCACTTTTGGGACACCACGTATCAATTTTTCTCACATATCATATTTTAACTGATGTGACAAATTAACTTTATGTGGATTAGCATAAAAAATTATCAATTGACATTTCAGTCCACTAGATGGCGTCAAGTCCTCACTCTCAGAGAGCTGTTGTGTGAGCGTATCACAATAAATAAGTTCACAAGTACTCAGTATTTTTGCGAATACTGCATTTGTATTTTATTGTGACTTAAATATCTTGTTAAAATTGTATCGTGGTGTCTCCCGTGGTGATTCCCTGCTGTCATACGAACCAATCTACTGCATCGATTCTGTAAGTTTTGTAAATACCATTCACTTACACACCTTCATTTATAAACTCTAGGGTTGCAAAAATTACCATAAATTACCCAAACTAAAGTTCCCAATCCCATGGAAAATGTATGGAAATGTACTGTGAATTCTCCGCTCCTGTGCAACCTTAATCACCTATGTTATCACGGAATTCTCCTTTAATATGTTCCATTAAACTGTTGGGGTGTAAATCGGAAACTTGTCCGGTCGGTGAAGTTGTGCGTCTGCGATGTTTTTTGTCTGTTTTCGATTTAAAAAAAAATGTTTTCTTTCCTCAGCGTCCCATCATGCCTCTGTGTGGCCACGCCCCCTCCTGTCCAGGACGATGGCCACCCTCAACCAGATGCACAGACAGGGCAAACCCAAAACGCCTCCTAAGGCCATCGGCGCGACGTTCAGCCGCCCGCAGCTGAAAGGCGTGGTTCTGAAGACCATGATACGGAAGCCCAAGAAGCCCAACTCTGCGAACAGGAAGTGTGCGCGTGTGCGTCTGTCGAACGGGAAGGAAGTGGTGGTTTTCATCCCGGGAGAAGGACACAACCTGCAGGAGCACAACGTGGTGCTGGTGCAGGGCGGCAGGACACAGGACCTGCCGGGCGTCAAGCTCACCGTGGTCCGAGGCAAATACGACTGCGCCCACGTGGTCAAGAAGAAACAGTAGAGGGAGCGGGATGGTTACCACGGTGATAGGAGCACTTCACGCAGACTGTGTCCGAGGCCACGTTTGGTTTTGAGAGGAGAGGCAGAGAGACGCATGACTGAGGCTGAAACCTGCTCTGATGTCATCAGTGACATCACAACGATGAGTTCAGGTCACCTGGGAGTTTTTATTATTCATTTGGACTGTAAATATCACTAGTGTTGAAAACAATAAAGATGCATCATCTCAACAAACTCAAGATTTACAGTATTTTAATATTAAAGGGATATTTTAAGTTTTTTTTTTTTCCAAGTGTGGTTGTACTGTGTGATAACATGGAGGCTCTAACATGGCTGCCAGCGGAGACATCGGGACACAAGGAAAAGCAAATTTTAGTTGCTTAACAAAATATCTACATCAGTTTAAGTCTATGATATCTTCAGAACATGTTTACGTGTTTATCTCACTGTTGGACAGACTTTTCCAACAGGAAAGTGAAGTTTGTAAACCACTCACTCTCCCACACCAAAGTCCATAGAGAAAATCAGTGATTTTAGCTCATAGGGACACAGGAGCTGCTGGTCTACTGCTGCCTCATGTGGTCACTTTGTGCGGCTTAAATAAACCTAAATTACGATTTTCAAATGCCAAAGTAACAATATAAGACATTTGAACTTACTGATAGAAGCGGCAGTGGATCAACAACTCCTGTGTGCTGTGACGTTAAAACACTGATTTTCTCTATGGACTTTGGTGTGGGAGAGTGAGCTGTCTAAAACTTAACTTTCCTAAAATATACACATTCAGTATATATAGAACACAAACGGCGCTGAAGTATTCCGCTCTGATTCCGATTCTCCCTCCAGTCCACAAGAGGCGCTGTTGCACTCCGAAGTTGTTGCCAAAAAAAAGGAGAAAAGAAGGGAAAAAATTAGAAAAACACCGAAAGGTTCATTATTACAGAAGTAAGTGTTACTTTTTCCGCATTAGTTTAGTTAAAATGAGATTTTTCTTACAAGTGAAACTTCACTCTTCTGAGGTTTTACCGCGAGCTGGAACTGATATGCGTTTACCAGCGAGGGGCGCAGGTGAGCAGCTGTCATCCAGCAGCGGTAGCGCCGTACTGTGACCGCCGGAGCTAAGCTAAACTAAGTCAGCGGTGGAGAAAGGATTAAGCGTCCCTCAGAAGCTGCTACTTTTCCGGGATGACTCGTTTCACTTCTCCTCAACAGAAGAGCCAGTGACGTCACCACAGACGCAGACACGGTAACGTGTTAAGTCACCGCCGGCTAACTGTTAGCCCTGTTAACTGTTAGCTCCAGCGGCTACTGCTTCATTCAGTGAAGCTAACAGGCTAACACTTAGCTGCAGCTACGTAAATAAACACATACACTTCAGCTTCTCACTCATTCAAATGCGTCGAACAATTCATACGTCAATAGTTTATTCTTTATTTATTTTATAGCTGCGCTCTTTGTCCTTACATTTTCACACTTCATCACATTTTATAGTTTATTATAATGTCTTTTTAATATTATAATGCCTTTTTTTTTTTACCTTCTTTAGCATTTTATATTTGCATATTTATTTACACATCTAGCTAGCTAGCTAGCTACATTGTTATTCTGCTGAATATTGAGATAATTACAGATAATCACTGATTATATTATCTTTCCTGCACTTCAGTTGTTGTGTATTATAAACAGGGCTGCAACTAAAAATCAGTATCGATTAATTGAGCAATTTTGATGAAATGATGATGTTCTCAAACGTCTTGTTTTTGTCCACAAACCAAAATGATTCAGTTTGAATGATTTTTTTGATTATTTGGAGCAAAGATACCAGAAAATATTCACATTTGAGAAGCTAAAAAAATCGAACCGATTAAAAATTTAAACCGATTTAGTAATCAATTAGTAATTGGTTAATTCTTAACTAATCATTATTAGTTAACTAATCTAATTGCAAATGTAATGTATTGTGTAGAGGGAGACTTACAAAGTAAGAAAGTTTGTGTATTGTTTAAACCCTTGTTTGTTTGTGTAACTGATGTTAAACCTCTTGTATCTTTTATTATTTGATTGTTGCTTATGAATTAGTTATAAATTAATAAAATAGTTAAACATTTTTAATTAAACTGCCTAAAATCATGAAAAACAAACGGTCATAGATGAAACATTAAATGTTAAAAAAGTTGTTATCCTCACATATTAGGCTGAGAAAATAAAAATAAGGAGTAGCAATAGAGTTTATTTTATTTGTGTGTTCTCCTGATTGTTGCCCCTTTTATTGTGAAAATTTAAAACAGAAATAAACTCATTTTAAAATGAATATATCTCATAGTAGTTTTTAATTGTCCACTGTATTAAGTGCTAACTATTTTTATTTCTTTTTTGTTTTTTTGTTTTTTTACTATAATAAGAGCTATGTCTGTGAATTCAGGGGCTTACGTTTTAATTCGAAGGATAGTAGGTGGATGTTTTATAGTGCAGCTGGCACTTCTGGACTCTGGACTCTGGTGTGGACACAACTAGACTGAAATCAAATGTTTTTGTTGTCTTTCAGAGGCCTCAAGTTGCTCACCTTTAGGAGGAGGAGACAACGATGAGGAGGAGGAGATGAAGGGAGAAGAAGCAGAAGAAAGAGACGAGGACGGTCAGCAGCTTCCTGCTCAAGGTCAAGAGGTCATACTGTACACCTTCACCTTCAAGTGTCGTATTGTGTGTGTCCAGAAGAGTGTTTCAGCTCTTGACCAGCAGTAATCGTCTAAATACAATGTGGTTGTAATTAGGAGCCAGATGGTTTCTTCTCACTGTTCTTGTAGGATCAGTTCATACTAGGGTTCTGATTTTTCAGCTTCTTAAATTTAAATATTTTCTGTTTCTTCACTCCTTATAACAAAAAAATTATTTAAACAAAGTAATTTTGGGGTTTGGGAGACTACGATCAGTATTTTTCAACATTTTCTGACGTTTTAGGACCAAAGTAGTACTCATTTAATCAAGAAAATAAATTACAAATTAATCTAATGTAAAAATAATCATCAGTTGCAGGCCTAGTTTATATAGATAACTATCATGTGACTGCAGTGTGCTGCTGTTTCTGGATGATTCTGAGACATTAACGTTGCTGCAACCTTGTACAGGAGTGGAGATGGATGCGGACGTCCAGACGCCATCTTCACCACAGAAAGCTGCACCGCCAAAAAAACGTAGACATCGGATAAGACGTCGTCACCCCTGTCCAAAATGTGACCGGGATTTTATCTGTAAGTCCCGGCTGGCGGACCACGTGGCCGCACACATGGGCGAAAAACCCCACAGCTGTCCCGTTTGTGCAAAGCGCTTCACGAAGAAGGTGAATTTGGCGGCACATCTGCGCGTTCACACCGGTGAGAAGCCGTTCTCCTGTCCAGACTGTGGGGTCAGCTACGCCCAGCGCAGCTGCCTGCGGCGCCACCGGCTGAGCCACGCCGCGGAGAAGCCCCACAGCTGCTCCGTGTGTGGCCGCGGATTCATTCAGCGGCGTTACCTGGTACAACACGAGCGGATACACACGGGAGAGAGGCCGTTCTCCTGCCCGCTCTGCCCCAAGCGCTTCGCCTCCAAGTCGGGCCTGACCGAACACCAGTTCATACACGGAGAGCAGAAGGAGTTCACGTGTGCGCTCTGTGAGAAGGTCTTCACCACGCGCTCGTCCTTCAGGGACCATGTGAGGATCCACACGGGGCTGAAGCCACACACCTGCTCGCTGTGCGGCAAGAGCTTCAACCGGCCGGGTCTGCTGAAGAAACACCTGCACAAGCACGAGGAGGACGAGGAGACCATCGCAGCTGTGGCTGCGAGCACAGTGAGTCACACTCCTAACACTTTAAAGCTGCAGAATTTACTCCTGCTCTTTAGTAAAGATGAGTGTGGTGCATGTTCAGTTGGGTACTGCACTGTGGTGGTCTCTGTCGCCCTCGTTTTCCTCTTCTCTTTCATATTTGATGTTTTGTTTGTAAATCTGCTGAACTTGTGACACCTACTGCACGTCCGTCCCTCCTCTGGCTCTTCCTGCGGTTTCTCCCATTTTTCCCCTGTACAGTGAGAGTTTTTTTGTTGAGAGTTTTTCCTCACTTGATGTGAGGGTGTCTATCCTTAGACCCTGCGCAGACTGAAAAGTAGGGCTGCAACAATTCCACTAACTTTTGTAACTTAGTTACAAAAAATGATGGAGGAATTTCCTCTGTCTCGAAGCCTCATTTAATTAAATTTAAAGCTCACGTTTCGCACGGATTCTTCTTAGCGTGACACGACGTGCTTACGTCACAGGCTGTGCGTCCCCTGCAAAGAGGAAGAAGACGGAAGCGGGCTTTGGGGAACGTGTGTGGACAGTTTAGCTGCACAGAATAGCAGATGCCAGGACTGAAAACAGTGAATACAGTGAAAATGAGCAAACGCAGCAAAGCGAAAGTAACAGGAGTAAGAAGATAAAAGTATGTTTTATCCAATTACTCCATGAATCGATGGAATATTCGAGTACCAAAATATTTGATAGCTGCAGCCCTACTTTAAAGCCCCTCGAGGTAGATTGTGTATGTGATGTTGGGCTGTATAAATAAATTTGACTTGACTTGTGTGATAAACAGACAGATATACTGTATGGGGGACAGACCTTTCAGTGTTGCTGCCCCAATCTGTGAAATGTCCTCCCTGAGACCTTTAGGGCATCAAAATCCACAGATAGTTTTAAGAGAGTACTTTAAAGTTTTCTTTTTAGCATTTAATTTTTTATGTATTTCTATGCTTTTAACCTGTAGCACTTTGTTTTGATAATGTAAAGTGCATTATAAATTAAATGTATTATTATTATTACTACATATGTTCATTTTTGTAGATAGATTTATGTATCTAATGTGTTTTCCATAACTCCTTCAATCGATGGGCTGCAACTAACAATTATTTTCATAATTGGTTCATCTGTCCATTCTTTTCCTGATGAATCAAGTACATTTCAACTAAAATGTTGAAATGATGATGTTCTCACATTTCTTGTTTTGTCCAAAACTTAAGATTTTCAGTTTGAACGATTTTTTTGTTAAATGGAGCAAAGAAACCTGAAGATCGTCACATTAAAGAAGCTGAAAAATCAGAAAACTGGTTTGAAGTAAAAAAACAAAACAAAACTGATAGATTAATAATCCATTAATCAAATTGTCATTGCAGTCTTTTTTTCACAATCGATGAATCTGTTTTTCTTTTTTAATTCATTTTAATTTAATCACATTTTCCCCCTACTAGAGGAAATCCACAATTTCTTTTGGGGAATGGAAAGCCTTTCTGAAAATTCATTCTCATGTAAATATGTAACTAATATTAGTGTTCTGTAGGGCTGACTACCAAATTAACTATTTTAGTAATCAATAATTAATCAATTTTACTTTTTCAGCTTCTTAAATGTGAATATTTTCTAGTTTCTTTGCTCCAAATAATAAAGAAATTATTAACTAAATCGTTTTAGTTTGTGGACAAAACAAGACATTTGAGAACATCAGCATTTCCACGTTTGACAAACACTGATAAACTTTTTCTGACATTTTCTGCACCAATCAAGTAATTAAAATTAAAAATATTTAACAGATAATTCGTTTTTAAAATATTGGTCAGCTACAGCCCGAGTTTGGATCCAAACTGAAAAGTGTGATCTCACCTCCGATCTTTTCCCCTCAGGAGAAGTTGTTCTGGTTTTTGTGTGTAAAATATCTTAGTGTTTGTGTCGTTGAAAGAATAAATAACATGTTCTGTCATGATTTCATGACATCCTCAGGGCGAGACGCCTCATCGCTGCCTCGTGTGCCACAAACTCTTCGCCAGTGCTGAGAGGCTGCAGCATCACGACAAGCTCCACCAGAGGGCGCTGCAGCTCACCTGCCACATCTGCGGCCGCGCTTTCACCAGGTCGTCGCGGCTGAAAGACCACATCCGGACCCACACCGGAGAGAAGCCGTTTCAGTGCGACGTCTGCCAAAGGAGGTTCTCCATGCAGGGCACGCTGAAGAGGCACCAGGAGATTCACAGCAGGGAGCAGGCCAACGCTAACGCCGCAGGCGCCGCCATGACGACCCTGTACATGCTGACGTCGCAGGGAGACGACGGCTCGCTCCGCTGTTTGGTGTGTGAGAAAACTTTTACAGATGCCGCCAAAATAAAAGCACACGTGAAAATCCACAACAAACGTCACGCCTGCAGCCTCTGCTCCAAGACCTTCCTGAAGCCGTGGATTCTCCGAAAACACATGAGCACGCACATCAGGGACGGACTGATCGCTGCCCCCGCCGACAAGGTGACGCGCCTCTACCTGTGTGTTAGTGTGGGCAGGCCACATGCAACCAAAGATTGTTTTTCTGACTCAGTACAAGCATGATTACTTAAATCGGAGTACCTAATAATACCATTACAGCAAAAACTAAAATGTTGAAAACGAATTTTATTTGATTTAACAAAATACATCACTGGAAAGAAAAGAAACTGAACAGTTTTAAAATGATGCTGTTCTGTTTCAGGTGTTCTGGTCCAACATGCAGACTGTGGAGGTGAAGATTAAAGAGGAGGAGGAGGAGGGAGCACTGATGGTGGAGGTGAAGGAGGAGGAGCAGGTGAGAAATGTCTCAATTGTTGTGTCTTTCTGTCCACCTAAAGGTCAAAATATCTCTGATTTCCATTATCAACGGTGGACAGACACAGATATCCATTATTTTATCAAGTCTGTACTTTTTAATGCAAATGAAACACATTCATTTTACTCTATGGAAAAGAAAACGTTTCTGTGAGCAAATGATATATCATAGAATTAACCTGACAGAAGAGGGCGCTGTCCTCCATGAGAGAAAGGAAGTAAAAGTCACATTTACAGTGTCCTCTTCTGTCCAGTTGATTGTAATTTTTAATCTTTAGGGAAATTTATATGTGTATCATCCACATAAAAACTTACTCTTTTTGTAACAAGATAGATCTTTAATAGAAAAAGGATAAAGAGGATTTTGGACCAGTCACTCTTAACCGAGCTACGGCAGTAGTCTGACTAAAGAAGCTTTTCTACTACACAGTTCCATCAGTGATAGAACCTGGTACCTGGTTCTTTTTTTAGTCCCTGCTCTGTGGAGGTTCCAGTCGAGCTGATACTAAAATGTGACGTGGACAGACTGCCGGCCACTGATTGGTCAGAGAGCGTCGTCACTGGAAGAGTCACAAGCGCGACAAAGTCTGACACGAGAATCAAAGCGAACAATGTTGAACTGTAGATCAGTGAAAAAGACTTGAAAATCCTGAAAACATGCGTTAATCTGCAACTTTTAACAAGGACATTTGTAAAATGTCGATATTTAACAGAGGAGTCTGGTGTATTGAGCGACAGCGCTGCTGAAAGACGGAGATGGTGAGCCCAATCACAAGCCGTTCAGCCGTATTTCACTTCAGTGACTGTGTCAGACGGAGTCAGGAAGTACTGAACCATTCAGTGAACTCATCTGTTTCTAAAACTGAGGAAAATGATTCACTACAAAGAAAACAGCTGCTTTGACCGTCACGTGTTTGTTTGTGTTTGTGTCGTCACGGCGGTTTCTATGACGACCACGCCCACGTTGAGGAGGAACTTCAGTAAGGATACCAAACCAAGTAGAGTCAAGCTATGCCATACTGAGCCGTGCTGGAACTGTGTAGTTGTAAAGTGCCATAAGCGCATACATGCATGGTTAATCGGACTATGAATTGCATTATCGGTATAGGTGTTAGCCCGACTAGCTCCATTTTAGTCAGACTAACATATTTACATGACATCGAGGAAAGTGAATTATTGTCTTAGTCCGATTAAAATTGGACTTTTAACGGCATGTCTGTCCCTCGTTGCTCAGCAACAGACAACATGAAGATTGAACTCTTTCTGTGATGATCCTCCAGGTCACAGAAGATTCCTCTGAAGTAATTATGCATGGTAACCATAGCAACCATGACCCCTCATTACTGGAGAAGAACAACCAGGCAGTGAAGGAGGACGGTGACACCGGCGGTTTGATCAACTCTGATGGTGAGGAAGAGGAGTGGAGAGCAGTGATTACAGGTTTGTTGCTTCATGTATGAACCAATCTGCTTATCTGCTTATTTATCTGCTGACTTTTTAGATCACTGTTTTCTCGCTTTTTTTACGATTAGGTTTTCCCTTCTTTACATACTTTCCTTCCTTCATTTTCTACCTATTTTACATTCCTCACCTCCTCTCCTCTCTCCCTTACTGACTACAGCTACTTCTCTTTTGCCAGAATTATTTAGATAAATGTTTACACACATGATCATCATTGTTTCACAGCTGTGAACTTGTCTTGGCACCATAGCCCTTTTCCCTAATGATTATTATCAAACCTGGAACCATTGCAACATAAGTTTCCAGGTCACTGATAATAGAAACCCAAAACTAACAGCTGTTTTTGAATATCTGCTCAGTTCTGGACCAAACCAGGAAATTAAATGCTCATGATCATATTTTTCCAAAACAAAAGAGGCTCATTCTGCCAGTGAGGATACAAGGGGGAAAAGTCTACACAAAGACTGAGTGAGATAAAGACATTCCCGTCTTTATCTCACTGTTAGACAGAGTTTTCCAACTTTTCCAAAGAAAATTTAAATTTGTAAACCGTTTACTCTCCCACACCAAGGTCCATAGAGAAAATCAGTGATTTTACATCACAGCACACAGGAGTTGTTGATCCACTGCTGCCTCCATCATTAAGTTCAAATGTCTCATTTTGTAAAATTCTGTGTTTGTAATCTCTCACTCACTCTCACTCATTTCAAATTCACTACAGTGACACAAAGTGACCACACGAGGCAGCAGTAGACCAGCAGCTCCTGTGTCCCTGTGAGCTAAAATCACTGATTTTCTCTATGGACTTTGGTGTGGGAGAGTGAGTGGTTTACAAACTTCACTTTCCTGTTGGAAAACTCTGTCTAACAGTGAGATAAAGCATCAGACGCATCTTGACGCATATAAAAATATAAGCTGGATAGTTTGTTTTTTTTGAGTCGAGACTTTTGAAAAAATGTTTTTTTTCCTGGTGCCCCTGCTGGCAGCCATGTTGTCACTGGTAGGAGCCTCTGTGTCTCAAATTGTACCTCCATGTAACAACACCTTAAAAATCCTATACTATCCCTTTAAAACCATTATTCTGTAACCTTGAGCTCTTTAACAAGTGCCGCTCTCTCTTGACAGAACCAGACGGCAGCTCGGAGTCGCAGACTGATGGCGCCGGTGAAAGTGCCGGAGACGGTAAGAACAGGAAGCACTGTTGTCCCGTGTGCAGCCGCGAGTGCTTTAAAGCATCTGCGCTGAAGAAACATCTGAGGATCCACTCAGGTGAGCGTCCCTTCCACTGCGCCACCTGCAGGAAGAGCTTCACGCAGCAGAGCCACCTGACGGAGCACCTGAGGATCCACACAGGAGAGAAACCCTTCACGTGCGGCGACTGCGGCAGGAGCTTCACCTTCTCCAGCGCTCTGCGCCGACACCAGCGCGTCCACACGGACACGCGGCCGTATCAGTGCTCCTTCTGCCAGAAGTCGTACAGGCAGCAGAGCGTCCTCAAGAAACACGAAGAGACGCACTCGGGCGTCCGCTACCAGTGTCCGATCTGCAGCAAGAGCTTCACCCGCGCCTCCGAGCTCACCTACCACACCCACAAGCACTCGGACGCTAACCGTTTCTACTGCGACATCTGCAAGAAGAAGCTGGGCGGGGCTAGAAGCTTCCGCAACCACATGAAGAACCACGAGTCTCTGAGCTCGCCACTGCTGCGCCAAGAGTCACAAGACGCCACCACGGCAGCAGCAGCAGCAGCAGGACCTTCACAGAGTGTCTTCAAAGGATAAGTTGCGTTTAAAACTCCTGAAACTTTACAAAGAGGAAGAAAATCGCTCGTCGTTGAAGATGGTTTTGACGACTCAGCAGCCGTTCAGGTCTGCGCTGAAAGTTGCTGAGTCACCACTGGTGGTTCCGACTCGAGCATCAACGACCAGAATCTGGCAGAAGAGAGTCAGTGCGTGTCCACGCTCAGTTGTGTCGGTTATGCTTTGACTTATAGTTCAACAAGTAAACGAGCACTACTGGAGAATCAGTGAACTGAACAATCTGCGTCCGCCTCCTCCACACTAGGTGGCGATATGCCGCTGTCAGCTTGTGAGTACCAGGTGTTTTCTGCGTCACAGCTTGAGCTAACGGCTCGTCGTTAGCGTGTCAAGTCTGGCTTCTTAACGTAATTTAAAATATTTAAGTCACTACACTGACGAAACATAAAGTTGGACTTTTTCTGACCCTTTTATTTCCAGTTGGGTCCAGTTGATCATAAACATGCAAGAGTAATTTAACTGCAAACCACATTATGGAGAGTTTGGGAAACTTGGCCAATGTCGCACTGTTCTGACTTACAGGAAATTCACTGAGCCGTCGTTGCTAACGCTTGCGTTGCGCATTTTCTGCGTATTCAAGCTACCACTCACACTTGGGCGTGAAGCCTTCAACATAACAGCGATGCCTCTTGCTTCTCTGTTTACGCTACAGGCCGCAAAATTGACAAACTTTCCCGTCGGCAGTGCGAGCACCGAAAAATCTGATCGTGTTTATGCGTTTAAGTTGAAACCAAACCGAACTTGGCTGTCTAATAAAACTGTTGCAACATTAGCATCTCTTTTCTACAAAGTCCGACACGACCCCTGCTGCCTGCACGAGTTCAGTGCCTTGCTCATGGAGACTTTCCAGGATGTAACAGTCTGTTCTGCTGCTCACTTCATTCTCATTGTGAACCTAAAGGTGTCGCCAAAGAGACTGAGGTTTTTTTTGTTTTTCCCTTTGGTCAATAAATTGAAGACACAAAAGGATCAGATGAAAATTCAACATGTGTCGTGTAATGACTTCATGTTAACTGGTGGTGGAGCTAAAGGACCATGTTGATGTGGCATCACTTTTGTAATAAATTATCAACCAGAATTTATTTATAACTTCAGTTTCCAGCTATGTTCGTGGTTTATTACTTCATATAATATCTTTGTATCATGGTATCAACAAAAGAAAGTAATAAATATCAAAATGTGCTGTTGGACATTAAAAAAACTCTCATTAAACTCATAAAAATGTCCATTAAATGTAATATAAAGTGTTAAAAATTTGACAAAAAGGTGTGCTTTTCCAAAAAAACAAAATTCTAAAATAAATGTGATAAATTAACTTGTAAAAATTTCAAATATATGTAATATATAAAAGGAAAAACTATTCAAGTTAAAAACTGGTCACAATAAAGATTATTATATAAGAGAATACAGTATAATGGAAATGTAATGTTATGGCAAGTTGTAAAATCATTACGAATGTCAAAATAAGTAAATAAAAATGTAGTTCTTAAATATGTGAAAAGAAAATGATAAACAGACACAAATCAAGCTGAATTTATATTTATTCATTTATTTACTTCATTCATTCCCCTGTGTGTTTGAATAATGCTGCAGAGCTTGGTGGGAAAAGAATCACATGGCCATGCATTAATCACATGTTGTTAGTTATAGATAGATCAATGTACTTAATTGAATTTACAACTCCTAAATATAAGAAATAGTGTGAGATAAAATCAAAAATATACATCTGAGTGAAATAAAATGTTAGGGAAAACATAGACAGCTATACAGTAATCTTAAAATATTACAATAAAACATGAAAATATGTGTTGTATGTCATTGTTGTGACTTAATTAACCTTGGATTCGTCCAAACGCAGCAGCAGACTGAGGGACCGTGTGAAGGCAGGGACCGTCTACAAACCGCACAACACTGACAACGCAAATGTTTTCATGACTCCTGGGAAATTTTATTGGGAATGAAAAAGTTATGTTTTTATTTAGACCCATAATAGATGAAACTAATGAGGTGTGCAGCCATTTTAAACTGAATTATGATGAAGATGTTAAAAGGTGCTGCAACTTGTAGTCGGTCCCTGCCCTCACTCTGCTGATTGTTTAACATAACGAATAATAACATGTTATTAATGTGTCAGAATGGGATATTTCTTTCACCTTGGTTAAAAAAAGGTAAGTACAATCATTTCCAACTTTTTAAATCATGATTTAACTTGAACATATTTTTGTTGTTATGATTTTAGTGTCAAATTAATAGCTTAAAATGTATGAAAAGTTGAAAAGTTACGAAATGTAATTTTTATTATTTATTTTATTATTTATTTCTTTTTTGTAATTAATATTTTATTAATTATTCTTTTAAAACAATAATTGCAGTGTGAGGATCATAAATGTGATTTTCAAATGTGTGTGTTCCGAGGTTTGTGCTGAATGTGGCAGTAGAGAAACAGGAAGCTGCTGCTGCTGCTCTGACGCTCCAGCTCTGGCAGGAGGCGGAGTCAGAGTGACATCATCAACCCCCCCCCACCCCCATGTGAGCTGCAGGATAAAATGTGAAGCTGAGCCGTGAGAGGATGACTCACTCACTCACTCACTCGCCTCCTTGGTCTCCCATCTTCATTGGGCTGTGCGACCTTTGACCTCTCAGCATGTGGGCTGCTCAGACTCTGCAGGAGATTTTTGCCACCAACATGTCAGAGAAGAACACGACTGAAGCTCAGGACTGGACTGAGGTCAGACTCGCACACACATTATTGACGCATCACCTTGTAAAACAGCAGTTCATCGTCTGTTTAAAGTGTATCAGTCCTTAAAGGTATTGATCACTGATCAGGTCCCACGTTAATCAGTAGATAAGCAATCAGTGATCAAGTTTAATCAATAAAAGATCAAGAGGAAGCATAAGAGGTTGACTTTTTTTTTCCACATGTGGAAAATACTGTATGTCTACACGTCTGTCCAGTTTCACTTCAGCTCATTGACATGTTTCTGGCGTGACGTTAACGTGAATGTCATGACGTGTCGTGTCTGCAGGTGTATGACGTGGTCAGGTGTGTCCAGCTCGTCATGGCTCTGCTCAGGTCAGTGAGGTCACTGCTCCTAAAACATGATCTCATCATCATAAATATTTATCTGACATCATGATTTTCACTCTGTGTCACTGTGTTCATGTGCATTTTAACCTTATTTCAACTATTTTCATCACACGCTGACTTGCTTTTACAGGGTTCTGGTTTTACAGTGTCCTATGTTCTGGTTTTACAGTGTTCTGGGTTCTGGTTTTACAGTGTTTTAAGTTCTGGTTTTACAGTGTTTTAAGTTCTGTTTTACAGTGTTCTGGGTTCTGGTTTTACAGTGTCCTGTGTTCTGGTTTTACAGTATTTTAGGTTCTGTTTTACAGTGTTCTAGCTTCTGGTTTTCTGGTGTTTTAAGTTCTGGTTTTACAGTGTTCTGCATTCTGGTTTTACAGTGGTCTATGTTCTGGTTTTACAGTATTTTAGGTTCTGTTTTACAGTGTTCTAGCTTCTGGTTTTACAGTGTTTTAAGTTCTGGTTTTACAGTGTTCTATGTTCTGGTTTTACAGTGTTCTAGCTTCTGGTTTTACAGTGTTCTGGGTTCTGGTTTTACAGTGTCCTGGTTTCTAGTTTTACAGTGTTCTAGCTTCTGGTTTTACAGTGTTCTGGGTTCTGGTTTTACAGTGTCCTGGGTTCTAGTTTTACAGTGTTCTAGGTTCTGGTTTTACAGTATTTTAGGTTCTGTTTTACAGTGTTTTAGGTTCTGGTTTTACAGTGTTCTGCATTCTGGTTTTACAGTGTTTTAGGTTCTGGGTTTACAGTGGTCTAGGTTCTGGTTTTACAATGTTTTAGATTCTGGTTTTACAGTGTTCTAGCTTCTGGTTTTACAGTATTTTAGGTTCTGTTTACAGTGTTCTGGGTTCTGGTTTTACAGCGTTCTGGTTCTGGTTTTACACTGTTTTAGGTTCTGGTTTTACAGTGGTCTAGGTTCTGGTTTTACAGTATTTTAGGTTCTGTTTTACAGTGTTTTAGGTTCTGGTTTTACAATGTTTTAGATTCTGGTTTTACAGTGTTCTAGCTTCTTGTTTTACAGTGTTCTGCATTTTGGTTTTACAGTATTTTAGGTTCTGTTTTACAGTGTTCTAGCTTCTGGTTTTACAGTGTTCTGGGTTCTGGTTTCACAGTATTCTGGGTTCTGGCTCCATCATTGCCTGTGTGATGTCACAGAGACTGGTTCGCAGACCTGAGGTCAGTCCATCACTGTTTGTTTGTATGACAGTACTGTATATTTAAAGTGTGTATTAAATGTGTGTATAAACCCTTTATTTTAATTAATAATGACACTAAAGGGATAGTTCTGTTTTATTTTGAAGTGTGGTTGTATGAGGCACTGACACATAGTCACAGTGGTGTGAGCGCCCCCTGCTGCTGAGAACATGGAGGCTCACTCTTAGGTGAAAACAAAAACAGATTTTAGCCACTGAACAAAAGACAAACTTCATAAAATCTGCATCAGTTTAAGTCTACGATATCTTAACGACATCTTTATCTCATTGTTAGACAGTTAAACACTTTTCCAACAGGAAACTGACATTTGTAAGCCACTCACTCTCCCACACCAAAGTCCATAGAGAAAATCAGTGATTTTACATCTCAGCACACAGGAGTTGTTGATCCACTGCTGCCACCATCAGTAAGTTCAAATGTAATATTTTGTCACTTCGGCATTTGAAAATCTTAATTTAGGTTTATTTAAAAGACACAAACTGACCACACGAGGCAGCAGTAGACCAGCAGCTCTTGTGACCCTGTGAGCTAAAATCACCGATTTTCTCTATGGATTTTGGTGTGGGAGAGTGAGTGGTTTTTTCCCTCGCGAGACCCTGCATTTTATGCTGGTTCTCGGCAGCAGGGGGCGCTGACAGTACAGTCAGCCCATGCAACCGCTCTACGTGGTGACGTCATCCTCCTCCATGTTGTCCGCAGCTGAAGCCCCTGCTCCTGCTGTGTGTGTTCGACCTGCTGCTCGCCCTCTGCTGGTTGTTAGGAGCAGTGCTGTTCTCTGAGCACTGCAGCAACCTGAACACACTGTGTTACAACCTGCACACTGTGGAGCAGGTAACACACACACACACACACACACATTCTATAAAAATAACACAAATAGTCCCCACGTGTCTCTGTTTCCTTTTTGTGTGACTAAAAAAGTTTCATCTCAGTTAAAATAAACGTGAAACTGAGAAACTTTTTGTTACAAATGTTGAACTGTCCCTTTACTCTAATTATGGAAAGGAAAGAGTCTCACAGCTGCCATCATCATCATTATAATCATCATCATTTTTGCTTTTCTGTGAACGTGCCGCTCAATTAATTGTTCTTTACTTTTACTTCTAGGTTTTTGCTTCATAGATTTGTCTGAGTTTGAGTTTGAATTTCACTTTCTCACTCTCTTCTCAGTAATATGAATCTTTGGGCAGATTCACTCTCTGAAATGTAATGAAGAAAATAAGATTTATTTGTTCTTTTTGTGCTGGAAAGTTGTGACATTTTGACCTCTGCTTTCAGAGGAGTTTCCTTCACACTCAGAATCAGGAACCTTTACTGTGTTAAATTGTCCACTTCATTAATGGAAACTTTTAACTTCCTGAGAAACACAACAAAACAATTATCTACACGAGACTGAATCAGGAACTGCAGCTTGTAAAATTCACGCTTAGGAGACATTTGGTTTGTTTTTGAAAGTGTGGTTATATGAGGGGCAGAGACAGTGAGTCACAGGTGAGTGTGGGCAAGCTCAGTGAAAAACAATTGATTTTAGCCACTAAACAAAATATTCTGCTGATAAAATTTACACTTGCTAAAGTCCATGATATCTTAAGAACATTTTCACATCTTTATCTCACTGTTAGACAGACTTTTCCAACAGGAAACTACAGTTAGTAAACCACTTACTCTCTCACACCAAACCCCATAGAGAAAATCAGTGATTTTAGCTCACAGGGACACAGGAGTTGTTGATCCACTGCTGCCTCCATCACTAAGTTCAAAAGTCTTATTTTGTCAATTCGTCATTCATAATCCTTTATTTAGGTTCAAATTATTGACACAAAGTGACCACATGAGGCAGCAGTAGACCAGCAAATGCTGAAGTGACAAAATAAGACATTTGAACTTACTGATGGAGCCAACAATGGACCAACAACTTCTGTGTGCTGTGATGTAAAATCACTGATTTTCTCTATGGACTTTGCTGCAGGGACGAGGAACCACAAGTAACCAAGAAAAATATAAGGTAACAAAAGTCCAAGTAATGCTGCTGTTGGTTAGACAGTGTCTGATACTGGTCCAGATCTGGTCCTAAAGTGAGTCAGTGGTTTTGAAGCAGCAGCAGAACCAGGAAAATACCAGAAAACATTCCTGACCTACATCCATTGTTTTGAGGCAGCGACCCACAGGGTCATCCGCCACTTTCATCACCCCGCCTCCCCCCCAGGCTGCCTTCACTGCCCGCACTGTGACACAAAGCAGCACCACAGAAGAAGACAGCGTTATTAACTCTGTATGTGTGTGTGTTTGTTCTGTCAGGTTCTGTACATGGCATCTTTCTTCTACACCCTCAACTTCACCTGGAACCTTTACACAGGAATCAGGGAGAAACTGAGCAGCTGTTTCCATGGCTACTCTGTACAGGTAGACACATATACATACACAACAACAACAAAAGGAAAGGAAATCCTATGTTTTTTTAACCCAGGGATTAAAAATAAATACATAAAATCATTTGGAAAAGCATATAATACCCAACAATGACCTGCTCTTTGTTGTGTCCTGTTGTGTCTTTGTTTGTCCTCAGTTTTCTAACAGGGTGAGCACGGCAGGTAAAACAACAGCTGTTCTCTCAGGGTGAGTTCACTGACAGTGGGAAATTAAAAGCCGTGTGACGTTTCAGGTTCATGTCTTTTAAAACGTTTACAGGGATTTATTTTGAAACCCGCCCTGATCTGTTTCCAGTGTGGCTCCTCTGCTGCTCATGACGCCTGTTTTTATAGAAGGAAACATTAGTCAGTGTCAGGCCAACTTCACTCAGCCCTACAGGTGAGAACAAACTCTGTCCAGGTGCGTTCACTGACTTCTTGTCTACCAACTGCGATGATGCGTTCACAGACCTCTTGTCTGCCACACGCCTTTACAAACTGTTACCAACTGCGATGACGCGTTCACTGACCTCTTGTCTGCCGCACGCCTTTACAAACTGTTACCAACTGCGATGATGCGTTCACTGATGATGTGTTCACAGACCTCTTGTCTGCCGTACGCCTTTACAAACAGTTACCAACTGCGATGATGCGTTCACTGATGATGTGTTCACAAACCTCTTGTCTGCTGCACGCCTTTACAAACTGTTACCAACTGCGATGATGCGTTCACTGATGATGTGTTCACAGACCTCTTGTCTGCCGCACGCCTTTACAAACAGTTACCAACTGCGATGATGCGTTTACTGACCTATTGTCTGCCGCACGCCTTTACAAACTGTTACCAACTGTTACCAACTGCGATGACGCGTTCACTGACCTATTGTCTGCCGCACGCCTTTACAAACTGTTACCAACTGCGATGACGCGTTCACTGACCTATTGTCTGCCGCACGCCTTTACAAACTGTTACCAACTGTTACCAACTGCAATGACGCGTTCACTGCCCTCTTGTCTGCCGCACGCCTTTACAAACTGTTACCAACTGCGATGATGCGTTCACTGATGATGTGTTCACAAACCTCTTGTCTGCTGCACGCCTTTACAAACTGTTACCAACTGCGATGACGCGTTCACTGACCTATTGTCTGCCGCCCGCCTTTACAAACTGTTACCAACTGCGATGACGCGTTCACTGACCTATTGTCTGCCGCCCGCCTTTACAAACTGTTACCAACTGCGATGACGCGTTCACTGACCTATTGTCTGCCGCCCGCCTTTACAAACTGTTACCAACTGCGATGACGCGTTCACTGACCTATTGTCTGCCGCCCGCCTTTACAAACTGTTACCAACTGCGATGACGCGTTCACTGACCTATTGTCTGCCGCACGCCTTTACAAACTGTTACCAACTGCGATGACGCGTTCACTGACCTATTGTCTGCCGCACGCCTTTACAAACTGTTACCAACTGTGATGATGCGTTCACTGACCTCTTGTCTGCCGCACGCCTTTACAAACTGTTACCAACTGCGATGATGTGTTCACTGATGATGCGTTCACTGACCGCTTGTCTGCCGCACGCCTTTACAAACTGTTACCAACTGCGATGACGCGTTCACTGACCTATTGTCTGCCGCACGCCTTTACAAACTGTTACCAACTGCGATGATGTGTTCACTGACCTCTTGTCTGCCGCACGCCTTTACAAACTGTTACCAACTGCAATGATGCGTTCACTGACCTCTTGTCTACCGCACGCCTTTACAAACTGTTACCAACTGCGATGATGCGTTCACTGACCGCTTGTCTGCCGCACGCCTTTACAAACTGTTACCAACTGTGATGATGCGTTTTACTGATGATGCGTTCACTGACCTCTTGTCTGCCGCACGCCTTTACAAACTGTTACCAACTGCGATGATGCGTTCACTGACCTCTGTCGTCTGTAGAAGTTGTGCACTGATACTCGATGTATCAGTCTCGATACCTAACATTAATGTTGTCTGTTTAATTTTGCCACATCATGATTTTAGACACATTGAGTAGAGTGAGATTTTTTGGGGACATCGCATCGCACATATTTTCACTCTACAAATATTTTAACTGGAAAAGACTGAAGCAACTGAAATGAACATTTTTAACTCTAATTTTGTGTTGACCCTTACTCTCCTCGTGATATTACAAACAAAGCTAATGCACTGATTAAAGTAGACATAAATTTTGTGGTGGGCAAAGCAATTTTTCAAGTCGCCAGTTAGCTTTTTTTGACATCACTTGCTCAACTTTTGAGTAAAGTGAAAGGAGCTAATTAAGTTTCTCACCTCAGGTTTATACTTTTTTTCCCTCCCAATATAAATATCACAGTTGTGTTAGAGGAAGCCATTTTTTTTTTATAATTTATTTTATTTTTTGTTGTGACTGGATCATTAATTATGACTTACGTAATCGTGCAAAAAAGTTAGCATCTTGTTTGGTGCGAACCTTGTTATCTTTAGCTCTTTTGACGTCACTTGAATTTTTTTTTTTCCGCTTAAATTGTTTTTTGCGTTTTTTCACATATTTCAAGAGTGACTTAAGTGAAAGGAGCAAAGTAAGTCGCAGTTTTGCGCAGGTTGTTTTCGATGTGAATATTGCGTTAGTCACAGTAGAGGAAGCAGTTTTTTTGTTGTGACTGGATCCGTGATAATCTCTTACGTAGGATCATAATATGCATCTAGTTACAGGTTTGCAGTGACGTAGTTTTTAAATCACTGCGGAAATAATTAGCATCTTGTGTAACTTTGTTAACGTTAACAAAGTTAAGAAACAAGCCAAATCTTTTACTCGCGTCGTTGTTCCTACTTTTTTCGGATGATAAAAATGGGTGCAACCATATTTTTTGGTTGTCTGTTTGACCCTCACTGCTCACCGTACCGACCCAGGTGTTTGCTCATGGACACCGGAGCGGTGTACCTGACCTCCAAGCACCATCAGCCAATCAGAAGCTGCCGTCTGCTCCACACCTACGCCATCTCCGTCTTCCTCGTCGCCTTCGTCCTCACACTTCTCAGCATCACGGTGAGTTCACGCGCCCGAAGAACTGACGCCGTCACGCTTCGCTGACGACCAAACAAAATGGCGGCCTCTCTTTTTTTCCCCCCCCCTTCTACGTCAGGCTCTCGTGGTCAAAGCCCGTCACATTTACAGGCGAGTGGTGACATCAGCAGGTTATCTTGGTAACGAGCAGCAGGCCTCGCTGCGTGTGATGGACCGTCGGATGCTGCTGTACCCGCTGGTCTTCATCATCTGCTGGGGTCCAGGTGTGATTTTCATCATCCTCACCCACATCTCCATGGTAACTGAAGAGCTGTGACGCTCAGCTCTGATTGGCTCCATCAGTAACTCTGTGTGTGTGTGTGTGTGTGTGTGTGTTTTCTCCCACAGCGGCAGCGTTAGCGTTCCTGCGTGTGGTGAAGCCGTCGGCGTGTCAGGGTCAAGTGGGCGTCGTCCTCTACATATCGCAGGTCAGAGTGGTGATTATTTCTTTGGCTGTAAATGACGCGACACGTGCGAACATCGCTAGCACTTTTCTAGTCTGACCATTCAAAGCTGCTTTAAGCCCCGCCCCCACACTAGAGGATGAGATTTTAGGCTGCTTTGAACAGATTATCCTGTCGCGTGACGGATTAACGGACGTGATATTGACGTCATCCGCAGTTTATTTGCGTTTCTCAGCTCAAAACATCGCGCACACACGAAACGGCTACTAACGGACGACGCCCACAGTCTGTTTACTTTCTGAAGAAGTCTGTGTGATCCCTAATCCCTGGGATTGTTTGATTAAATGGCAAGTGTATTTTGATCAGGATTGAAGTTGATTGAGGATTCAGGCAAAAAGAAAAGGATTTTATTGCAGATTTTGTGCGTGTACATTTTTGTCCATGAAGGTGTTGTGTGGAAAATAATTTATTCATTATTAGGGACCGTGTGCAAAAACATTCGGCTCAGCAGAGCAAAGCTAATTTCCGTCTGTTGTCCACAACAGCTTCCATGACATGCATTCATTATTCCCACCTACGTTCAGAATTGAATTGCTATATATTAATATAAACATAAATAATTCATAGTTCAAATAAATAAACTGTCAATTAAAGAGTCAAAATCCTTTAAATGACTGAGGAAAAAAAGTTGAAAAAATATTAACGTGTGATGATCTCATAGCGGTTTTGTGTACGTGTACGGTTTTGTCCACAAAGGCGTCCAGAAGTAAGCGTGAGGACGACACAAGAGTTGAAAAACAAAATGCAGTCATCAAATTGTTTTTAAAGTTTATTCCACTTTTTTTAAAAAAAAAAGGATATTTACATATGGGAAACAATTCAAAGTGAATATTTTGATATTGGACAGGAAAAAAATGTCACACACAGAAGATAAAAATCACAGAATGTCCTTTTAGATTGGACACTCTAAATTGCCCTTAGGTGTGAATGTGAGAGTGAATGGTTGTTTGTCTCTATGTGGCCCTGTGATGGACTGGCGACCTGTCCAGGGTGTGACCCCGCCTCTGGCCCTGTGTCAGCTGGAGTTAGGCACCAGCGACCCCCGTGACCCTCAGTGGATAAAGTGGTAGAAAATGAGTGAGAATGTCCTTTTAAGTTTTGTCTGTTGCTTCGGCCGCTGACCTCGTGTGTGTTCGTCCTCCGTCCTCAGACTTTCACCTCGGCGTCTCAGGGTTTCTTCAACTGTCTCGTGTACGGCTGGACGCACGCACGTCTCCGCCAGGCCAGCAGGGCGGCGCTGTCCCGAGACATGGACACGCAGACGCCTCTGCTGCAGTCACAGAAGAAGACGAGGTACCAGGCGCTCAGCTGAGACGGAGGGGGGGAGGGGGAGGAGTCCTGGACTTTCACTTTTGACTGAGCTGCAGGGAAAACACCGCGACTGCTCCTCTGCACGAGGACAAAGACGTCTCCACCTGTGGGGAGGAAGCACTGAGGCGAGGAAAAGGGAAGAAGAAGAAGACGGGGGGGGGTTTACGTCCAAAACAGAAAAAAAAAAAAAAAGGATTTGAAATTCAGCTCATGATGATGATGATGATCAGAGCAGCTCTGACATTTTAAACTGACTTTAAAACAGAAACAGGATTTTTAAAAATCATTTTTTAACTTGAATTTTAAACAATTTGATTATTAATAGTTTGTTTTCATTGTTTGTTTCTATGCTTGTTATCCTGTTGTTAGATTTTAGATTATTTTTTTGCATGCTAGTGGGCGGGCCTTGTAAATGTCCCCATTGTTTTTTTTTTCTTAAAAAAAAAAAGAAAGAAAAACAGTGGTTCAGTATTTTTGACAGGATGAATCCCTCTTGTCTCCGCCCACCCCTGCTCTCCTGCTGTGTGCAAACAAACGCTCCCTCAGTCCGTTCTGTTAAATGTGTCTGTTTTCAACAATCACCTAAAGTTACGCACTGCACCTTTTAAATAACGAGAAACGAGGTCAAAGGTCACGGTAAAACTGACGCCTTTCACGAGCCAGTGACGTCAGAGGCTCCGATCCCTCGCCGCCGTGGTCACATGACCTCCAAGCCCCGCCCCCTCACCTTCCACCTCAACGCCACAGGTTTCACCAGACTCTGCAGAACAGATTCTGTGAGTTTCCTGTGAACACTAAAGGTCGTGACCTCACAGCTGTTGATTTTGTTAAAAACACAATTGTCACCTTTGACCTTTGAACTCTGGAAATAAAATTTAAAGCTGCTATTTACAGCTGCAGCATTAAAGATACAGTTCAGGTTTTTTCAGTGTGGTCATGTGACACGAGGCCCCGACTGGGCCGTGAGCGCCCCCTGCTGCTAAAAGCAGTCTGAGACACTCGGTCTCGGCCTTTAAAAACACAAGGATGTCTCTGTTGGACTGTCTCTTGCGTTAATTGCGTCGTCTTTGCGTAACAAGTGGACGTGACTCCGTCCAAGTGCGGGGACATAATTGTCCCCCGCAGCCGATTTGACACATTCAATCAGCCATTTGTTTTTGTGCACAAATGACTGTGACGGTGAATGACGCTCGACGTTCATGTCACGAGAAAACAGAAGCAACAACACGTGGACACAATGTTCCAAAACTCCCAGGATCCTCAGTAACGGGTGTTTTAGGAACACAGACAAAACTTTATAAGAGTGTTGTTTTATTCATCACTTTCATCAGCGATGACTTTGACTCTGACACGTGAGAACACAAAGAGGAGCAGTGACGTCATCAGGGAAACTCGGTTTATTCAAGTGAAAACAGACAACTGACATTTTGCATCAGCAACAGTTGAATGTAGTCATGTGACCCTCATGAAAAGCAGGAATAAACCCTGGAGTCTGGAGCCCTCTGCTGGATCAGAGACCTCAGGACCCTTCATGAACACTGGATCAGTCCAGCTCCATCATTGCGTTGGCGGCATGGTGGCAGTTAGCGTTCCCTAAGTCATAGACCTCTCCACCCGCACGCACAAAGTCAGAAACTGTGTTTCTGCCTGATAACAGCTTGGTTCTTCTCGTCTGAAGAGAGAAAAAAAAGCAAACAAACAAACAAACAACAACAATCAGAAGACAAGAGTTAGAACAAGCCCTCAACATCAACTTTACACCAACTCAACTTTATTTGACTTTGAAAAGCTGATTGCTCTCCCACACCAAAGTCCATAGAGAAAATCAGTGATTTTAGCTCACAGCGACACAGGAGCTGCTGGTCTACTGCTGCCTCATGTGGTCACTTTGTGTCACTGATTTAAATCTGAACAAAGGATTTCAAACACTGAAGTGACAAAATAAGACATTTGAACTCAGTGATGGAGGCAGCAGTGGATCAACAACTCCTGTGTGCTGTGATGTTAAAATCACTGATTTTCTCTATGGACTTTGGTGTGGGAGAGTGAGTGGTTTGCAAACTTAAATTTCCTGTCTAACAGTGAGATAAAGACATGAACATATTCTTAAAATGTCATAGACCTAATGCAGAGTTCATTCTTTGATTGTTGCTGTCATTCATAATAAGCTTTGTGGCGTTACAAATCAATAAAGCTTAAGCCATAACAGTGATTTTATGAGGCGAGTCTTTAGTGAAGTGGCTAACTCCGGATTTTCCTCACCCTCCATCTATCGCTCATGTGTTCTTCTCTGACCACGACGGTGTCAGACTTGTCTCCGTAATCGTTTCCTTTATGGATGAGATACTTCTCCTTGCCAGCTGCGGTCTGCACCGTCACTCTGGAAAACAAACAACTTTATCCACATTGTTCACATACAAACGTCTCCACAGACGCCCCCCGGTGGCCGACTGCAGGAGACGGTCGCCAGCTCAGCGCGTGGACTCACAGAACTCCAGAGTGGCAGATGACTCCAAGACAAAAGGGCCATCTCTTCAGTGGCCTGGTCACAAACTCGGCCTTGGTAACAGAAGAGCGATAGAGCGCTCTCAGCTCTGAAATGGACAGATCGTAGCTGCATTCCGGAGGACAGCCAGCTCCTGAAGGAGAGGGACGACAAGAGTCAAGATGGTCATTTACCTGAAGCAGAACTAACTTTGCAAGTTTCCTTACAGTAGAGCTCCCCCTACAGTTATGGAGTCTGTGCAAACATGTGAAAGGCAAAATGAAAGATAACATTATTTTATTTATATAACAACTACATTAAAATATAACATATTTTGTTTAAAAATAAGAAGTGCTAAACGTTGAATAACATTACCAAAGTACAACAAAAGTTACCCACCGCAGCTTTAAACTGTCACATAAATAAAAACAAACATTAAAAATCAAAGTGACTCCAGACGAAGCGTTGACTCTGACAGTATTTTATTTTGTAAGAATTACCATTAAAATGAAAGAAAACATAAAAATGTGCATTTTATTTTGTAAGAATAACCACTAAAATGAAAGAAAACATACAAATGTGAATTTTATTTTGTAAGAATTACCATTAAAATGAAAGAAAACATAAAAATGTGCATTTTATTTTGTAAGAATAACCACTAAAATGAAAGAAAAACATAAAAATGTGCATTTTATTTTGTAAGAATAACCACTAAAATGAAAGAAAACATACAAATGTGCATTTTATTTTGTAAGAATAACCACTAAAATGAAAGAAAACATAAATTTTTTTATTTTATTTTGTAAGAATAACTACTAAAATGAAAGAAAACATAAAAATGTTTATTTTATTTTGTAAGAATTACCACTAAAATGAAAGAAAACATAAAAATGTGCATTTTATTTTGTAAGAATAACCACTAAAATGAAAGAAAACATAAAAATATGCATTTTATTTTGTAGGAATTACTACTAAAATGACATATAACATTAAAACATTTTTATTTTATAGGAATAACTGCTCAAAACACTGCATAACATTCCAACAGTCAACAAAAGTTACCCACGGCAGCTTTAAACTGTGACACATTCAAAAGCAACATTAAAAATCAGAGTGACTCACCACCAGACGAAGCGTCGACACTGACGCTCAGAGTCAGAGCCACGACACAGACGAGTGAGCTGAAGGAGAACATGGTGGACAGATTATAATCTGGAAGAAGTTCATGTCTCTGCAGTCACAGCACACGGGTTTTATACACACTGAAGCTCCTCCCACTTTTCACACACACACACTGGTTTCCATGACTACAGAGGACATTGCATTGACTTCCATTCATTTCCTGCAGACTTACTCTAACCTTAACCATAATTACTAGTGTCCTAACCCTAACCCTGACCTCTAACCTTAACCTAACCCTAACCTCAGCCTAACTTTAAAACATGTCTTCACCTTAAAATGGAGTCATTTACGTTATGGGGACTTGATTTTTGTCCCCATAAGGAAGACAAGTCCCCATAATGTGAGTGTAGGGACAGATTTTTGTCCCCATAAGGAAGACAAGTCCCCATAATGTGAGTGTAGGGACAGATTTTTGTCCCCATAAGGAAGACAAGTCCCCATAATGTGAGTGTGGAGACACATTTAGGTCCCCACAACATGAGGAAGACCAGCTACACACACACTTATAGCTAAACAAATAAAAATCATTGAAACTGATGCAACTAATATTTCAACTTAAAGCTGCAGTGCATAACTTTTGTTATTATTCTGCATCAATTACTACAAAAATGAAATATAATATTAAAACATTTTGTAATTTTATAAGAAGTACTCCTGAAAATGTTGCATAACATTCCAACAGCTTTAAACTGTGACATAAACATTAAAAATCAAAGACTCATCAACAGACGAAGCGTCGACACCGACGGTATTTTATTTTGTAAGAATAACCACTAAAATGAACAATAGCATAAAAATATGTATTTTATTTTGTAGGAATTGCCACTAAAATGATGAAAGAAAACAAAACTGTGTATTTTGCACAGAGACAGAGTCGTGTGGAGCTGAAAGACTTAATCAACATTCAGGTTTTTAAATGATAATTATTTTAAACGCGACCTTTGTGACCCCGCCCCCTGCCCCTCCCCCCAGCGTTTGCTCTGCAGCAGTTTAAAGATCTTGTTTGTCGTTGGGACAGATTTTGTAATTTTGTAAAATCCCCTGCTGATGTTTGTGGTTTTTGCAGTGACCTGTGAACGTCTGTGATTCTGACCTTATTTGATTTTTCATTTATTTATAATAAATCAAGTAATTTCTTTTAGATTGTAGTTATTTTGCCCTTTGGTCTGTTTGTTGTTAACATTCCCTTTTCACTCTATTTTAACAGAATAAATAAAATATAAAATCAGAATTACTCCCTTTGAGGGGAAAATCATCAGAAACGTCTTGTGTGTGAAAACAGTTGAGGATTAAAAGGTTTGAAATTGTTGTAAAATGTAAAAAAGGATTTCCTAAAAACATGGTAATAATAATAATAATGATCTCTGTCCTCTGTAGAATATTCTGTCAAAAACCTGCTTCCACTTTTGTCTTTTATTAAGCTGTGACAGAAAAATGTCTTTAAAGAGCCAAAGTTCAGCTCTTGTCTCTTATTTTCATTCATTTCACTTTATTTCAGACACAAAAGGAAACAAAACCGTTATTAATAATAACAATAATTAAAGACAACGTCTGAAAACACAATAATAAACTCAATAATTTACTTTGCCAAGATAAGAATAACTTAAAATGTGTATTTTATTTTGTAGGAATTGCGAGTAAAATGAAATTAAAAAAATGTGTATTTTATTTTGTAGGAATTGCTACTAAAATGAACTATAACATAAAAATGTGTATTTTATTTTGTAGGAATTGCTACTAAAATGAACTATAACATAAAAATGTGTATTTTATTTTGTAGGAATTGCTACTGAAATGAACTATAACATAAAAATTGTATTTTATTTTGTAGGAATTGCTACTAAAATGAACTATAGCATAGAAATGTGTATTTTATTTTGTAAGAAAAGCTGCTAAAATTAAACATAACAAAAAAGTATAGTTTATTTGTAAGAATAACAGCTAAAATTAGCTATAACAAAAATGTGTATTTTATTTTGTAGGAATTGCTACTAAAATGAACTTTTACGTAAAGACAGAGTCGTGTGGAGCTGAACATTCAGGTTTTTAAATGATAATTATTTTAAACGCGACCTTTGTGACCCCGCCCCCTGCCCCTCCCCCCAGCGTTTGCTGTGCAGCAGTTTAAAGATCTTGTTTGTTTTTTAGACAGATTTGGTAATTTTGTAAAATCCCCTGCTGATGTTTGTTCATGTTTGTTGTTTTTCCAAATAAAAAGCCTTGGACCACCTTTACCTTGGATTATGACACACAGTCGCTTTGACGTTGTTTCCATTTGTACTGATGATGGGAGAGTCGGGCCGCTGTGCAGAGTCTTCTCCAGAACATCCCAGTGATTCTCAACGGGCTTCAGGTCTGGACTCTGTGGTGAAAACGATGTCTCTTTCATAATCTGAGCCCGATGAATCCTGGAATATCCTGGAATCTTGGAATATGAAGAAAAAAAACCCAGTGATACAATCACCTTAACAACAATAACACCTTAACCAGCTTGGGTTTACCAAAGTGGTTGACAAGCTAAAAAGGTACAAGAAGAACATGAAAATAAAGTAGTAATAAAAAATAAATATAATATGAAATAAATATTTTTGTTTATATTGGTGCCAGATTTTACAAAAACTCCTTGACAGCTTCTCAAAATCTGCTGTAAAATTATTTTTCCACTTTAGGAGTCTATCTTTTAAACTGCTTCAGCCTTAAACATACATAAATCTAAATTATTTGTTTATAACAGAGATTGTGGCCTTCTAAGAGAAAAGTGACACACAAATGTAACACACATTTTGCTGCATGTTTGAATGGGAAGAGGTAGCGCCACCTGGTGACACATTTTAAAATGAACACTAGTCCAACATTAAATCTTAACATAAAAGAATGCATTAGTTAATGTTGAGAAAAGTTTGGGATCAAAAAATGGAATTTTTAAGTGGACATTTTTTGTCATTAGGATCAAATGTGTCGTTACATCAAAATCAATGTTGCTGCCAATTATTGACCCATCTCAGGGTCTAATAATAATAATAATAATAATAATAATAATAATAATAATAATAATAACTGAACCTTAAGTTCCCTTCACATTGTTTAAGTGAAAATGTTCTTACTGTCACTATTGAACATAGACCTGAGTTCTACTGTTGTTTTTCCACAATTTAACTTCACCAAACGTTTAAGTGATCATTGATCACGATCATTCGGGTTCTTTTTCCGACCAAATTTCTTCCTCCAAGACGATGGTTCCCCACTATCCTTCCACTTCTTAATAATGCGTCGGACAGTTCTTAACCCAGTTTTAGTTTGTACAGTCTCCTTCGATGCTTTTTTACCACAGGACGTGTCTTTCCACATGGTTGTTTAAGAAATAAGAAGCTACTCGTTGTATCAGCTGGGGTTAAATAACTTGCTGCCCGCTGAAAGATAATCACCCGTGCAGTAATTATCCAATAAGAGGCTCTTAGGTATTTGCTCAGTTAAATCCAGGTGACTTTTTTTTGGCTAGGCAGTGGAAATACACAGCACTGTGCATAAGTCTTAGGCCAGCAGCAGCTTTGTTGTTTTTATGTCACTTTTAGATTGAAAAGATGTGACTAAAAGTCAGTCTTCTACTATATGATCAACCTGTCAGTGAGTTGAACTTGTGCAACATGTGTATGTAATGCTCCAACATGTCTGGAGTAAACCAGGTATAATAGACCTTTTTCACAGCAGCTATTTGTTGCCATGAAATAGTAGGAGAAACACAGGTTTGACCAATAACATTAGGGTTCCATTCCAGGTTTTAAAGAGCCATGGTTGTGTTATTGTTCAAGTGGAAATGTAGCTCACACTAAATATTTGATATTATACAAGAACATTTTTGTTGTTTGTTGTTTTCAAACTGCATATGTGTTTCTCCATATTTTCAGGATATGTTCCAATAAAGTGATGGAGAAATAATTGTACAGTTTGGTCATTATAGCATTGCAAAAACAACAAATCTAATTAGGTGGCCTAAGACTTATGCACAGTACTGTGTGTGTGTGTGTATATATAGTATGGGAGTGCCCCTTTTTCCCTCAAAGTGGCACTAGTTACCCTCCATAGAGAATCTGAGGCAGATTTGGAAACAGTGTCCTCAGATTCACCGGCTCCTTTTCGTCTCCGCTTGTGGATCGGTTGTGGTTGTGGACGCTCCTTTACTTAAACCGCTCGGCTCTCTGTCGCGCTCAAACTCACCTGTGTGGAGACGACAAAGTCAGTGAGCCAGAGGAATATGTCTGAGCGACATAGTGAGTTTGAACCCTGAAGGTCGTGACCTCACAGCAGGAAATGTCACCAAACATCAACAACTGAACTGAAAAATTAAAAATGAATCTGTTGATTTCTTTAAAAACACAACTGTCACCTTTGACCTTTGAATTCTGTTTTTTTTTTTTTTTTTTTTTGGGGGGGGTGGTGGGGGGTACAGTTTTTTATCTTATATAAAATATATAATGGGAAAATGTTAGTTGTCTCTCTGCGCATGGACAAATGTGGACGTGACGCCGTCCAAGCGAACACGAGGAAGGATCAAGAACATGTTCCAGAACTCCCAGAATCCTCAGTAACAGGTGTTCAGGAAAAATAAAAAGAGTTTCATCATAAAAACCAGAGTGTTGTTTTATTCATCACTTCCGTCAGCGATGACTTCGACACGTGTGAACACAACGAAGAGCAGTGACGTCATCAGGGAAACTTGGTTTATTCAAGTGACAAGTGAGATTTTACATCAGCAACAGTTGAACAACAGGAAGAAAGGCTGGAGTCTGGAGCCCTCTGCTGGAACAAGGAGCACACGACACTTCCGTGACACGGGCTCACTGCTGGTTCATCATTCGACGGGAGCCAAGGTGACAGTTATCAGTCATCAGGTTGTAGTCGGAGCCGCCCTGACGCACGAAGTCAGCAACTTTCTTTGTGCCCTCGAAATCTTTGGTGGCAACAGTCTGAAGAAAGAAAAACAAGAAACAAACAAACAACAACAAGAGGAAGACAAGAGTCAGAACAATGTCTATTTTACACTAAGTAAACATTTTACTCTCCCACACCAAAGTCCATAGAGAAAATCAGTGATTTTAGCTCACAGGGACACAGGAGCTGCTGGTCTACTGCTGCCTCGTGTGGTCAGTTTGTGTCACTCAGTAAGGTCTGAATTAAATATTTCTAATGCCGAAGTGACAAAATAAGACATTTGAACTTAGTGATGGAGGCAGCAGTGGATCAACAACTCCTGTGTGCTGTGATGTAAAATCACTCATTTTCTCTATGGACTTTGGTGTGGGAGAGTGAGTGGTTTACAAACTTCACTTTCCTGTTGGAAAAGTCTGTCTAACAGTGAGATAAAGACGTCAACATGTTCTGAAGATATCGTAGACTTAAAATGACAGATTTTATCAGCTGAGTCTTTTGTTAAGTGGCTAAAGCCTGTTTTTCTTTGTATCCCTCATGGCAGCCATTTTGTTATTGCACCTTGGACACAAAATGGCCTAATGTGCGTGTACCCAATACAACTACACTTCAAAAAACTGAACATAGTAAGTTCAAATGTGGTATTTCAGTGTTTAAAATTATTTTGTTCAGATTTACCTCAGTGACACAAAGTGACCACACGAGGCAGCAGTAGACCAGCAGCTCCTGTGTCCCTGTGAGCTAAAATCACTGATTTTCTCTATGGACTTTGGTGTGGGAGAGTGAGTGGTTTACAAACTTCAGTTTCCTGTTGGAAAAGTCTGTCCAACAGTGAGACAAAGACGTGAACATGTTCTGAAGATGTCGTAGAATTAAAGTGACATAGATTTTATCAAATGAGTCTTTTGTTAAGTGGCTAAAAATCTGATATTCCTTGTGTCACTGCTGGCAGCCATGCTTTTATTATGAGCGAACCACACTGTGTCAGAGCAGAAAATGTGTTTTTAGAGACTAAACTCACAGTTTATGTGATAATGAAAGACCAGTCATTCATCCAGTCATTAATCATCTTTAATTACCTCCCAGTTTGGGCTCATGTGACGAGCGCTGGTCACGACAGTCTGGGACGATATTCCATATCCGTCTCCTTTATGGACCAGATACTGAGATCCATCCTCTAGCGTCACTCTGGAAAACAAACAAACAAAAATGTGTTTTATTGCATCTCCAGAGTCGCCCCCTGGTGGCTGACCGCAGAAGACTTCATCTATTTTCATGGACGGTCATCAGGCCCACGTGTGGACTGACCGAACTCCAGAGTGGCTGACTGGTCCCAACCAGCTGGACAGTCCCTCCAGTGGCCTCTTCACCCGCTCAGCCTGGTAAACAGGGGAGTTATAGAGTCGAGTCAGGTCTGAACCTGCCAGGTCAAAGCTGTGGTTCGGAGGAGAGTTGTTTCCTGAAGCAGAGGAAGTAGAAAAATCACAACGGTCATTTATTTGTTACTGCGGTGGCTTTACAGTAGAGCTCCCCACTTTTTGGAATGTGTATTTTTATTTATACCACTGTAAACACCCATCCATCAACAAATGTGAAAGACAAAATGAAGGACAACATAAAAAATGTGTATTTTATTTTGTAAGAATAGCTACTAAAACGAGAGAAAATATAAAAATGTGCATTTTTATTTTGTAAGACTAACTACTTACACAAAAGAAAAAAATGAAAGATAACAAAAATGTGTATTTTATTTTGTAAGAACTGCTAAAATTAAAGAAAACAAAAAATTGTATTTTTATTTTGTAAGAATAACTGCTAAAGTGAAAGATAACATAAAAATATATATTTTATTTTTACATTAACAATTAAGAACATTAAAAATCAGGGGGACTCACCACCACAAGAAGTGTCAACACTGACAGTATTTTATTTTAAATGAAACGTAAGAATAAGAATAAACACTAAAATTAAAGAAAACATACATTTTTTATTTTATTTTGTAATAATTACCATTAAAATGAAATACAACATAACAATGTGCATTTTATTTTGTAAGAATTACCATTAAAATGAAACAAAACATAAAAATGTGCATTTTATTTTGTAAGAATTACCATTAAAATGAAAGAAAATATAAAAATGTGCATTTTATTTTGTAGGAATTACTACTAAAATGACATATAACATTAAAACATTTTTATTTTATAGGAATAACTGCTGAAAACACTGCATAACATTCCAACAGTCAACAAAAGTTACCCACGGCAGCTTTAAACTGTGACAAATCAAAACCAACGTTATAAATCAGAGTGACTCACCACCGAACGAAGCATTGACACTGACGCTCAGAGTCAGAGCCACGACACAGACGAGTGAGCTGAAGGAGAACATGGTGGGCAGATTATAATCTGGAAGAAGTTCATGTCTCTGCAGTCACAGCACACGGGATTTATACACACTGAAGCTCCTCCCACTGTTTACACACACACACACACACACCTCACTGAACTTTCCCAGATTACACCAGTGTCTGTAATTTCCGCGCTGACAGTAAACGCAGCAGAAGAAAGAGACAATGTGTTCAGGGTTCATTTATTTACACAGAGACACAGAATTTCTTCTGTTCTAAAATATTGTATAAATCTATAGCAATTCAAATAAAATCAAGTGAAACTAATATTTCCACTTACAGCTGCAGGACATAACTTTTGTTATTATTCGACTTTAGTTTCTTCTACGTGAACAGTAATGATGTGGCATGATTGGTTTTGCTGCGTCCTTCATCTGAAAAACTGACTCTGTCAGGCAAAACTATCAGACTCTGACTAAGGGAGCGTTTGTGTATACAGTAGCAGAGCAGGGGCGGGCGGAGACAATTAACTTGTGAAACTGTTGGTGGACACCATCTGTCTTGACATTAAAAAAAAAAAAAAAAAAAAAAAATCACTTCCTGTGTGCAGCACAAGAATGTCACCAGACAACAGATGCAAACACTGCTCTAATGTGAAACAGTTTGTCGTGTGGAGACTTAATAATTTACATTAATGTTTAAAATCTGTTCTAATTATTATTATTTAAATGATCATTATTTTTATTATTGTTATTTAAGCATGACCTTTCTGACCCCGCCCCTCCCCCCAGCGTTTGCTCTGCAGCAGGTCAAAGATCTTGCTTGTTGTTTGAACAGATTTCGTAATTTTTTAAAATCCACTGCTGATGTTAATGTTTACAGATGTATGTTGATGTCATGCTGTTGTATATATTTATTTATTTTTTTTGACTGTTCACAGTGTGATGAAGTCTCCTGTAGTGACCTGTGACCTTTTGTAGTCTGTGATTTTATTATTTTATTTTACTGATTTACTGATTGCTCTTTGGTCTATTATTTTGTTAACTTTACCTTTTCACTCTTTAGTTAAATTACATAAAATTTACATATAATAAACTAAGATTATTTCTTCTGAGGGGAAATCATCTGGAATATTCTGTATGTGAAAACACACATACTTTTTATCATAAAAAGAGACTGGGTTAAAATATCAAATGTTCAGTTCCTGTTCTGATAACAAAGTTAATAAGGATTAAAAAGTTTGAAATTGCTGTAAAATGTAAAAAAGAAGACTGACTTTGAAGTAGCAGTTTGTGACGTCACTTGTTTTGTGATTTCCTTTTTGTTCTTGTACACCATGATAACATGAATTTTCAGAGAACAATAATCTCTGTCCTTTCTTTCAAACACCTGTTTCACTCTGAAAGTCTAAGGAAACATTTTTGTCTTTTATCATAAAAAGAGACTGGGTTAAAATATCAAATGTTCAGTTCCTGTTCTGATCTTATGGAGGAGGAGGATTAGGGCTGTATGAGGAAAAAAAACAAAATAGCACAAATTCTGACTTTAATCTAAAATGCCCCAAGAAATAAGTTTTTGACTTTTTTTTTTCAGAATTTTGTCTTTTTAATTTTTTTTTTTAATTTACGTGGCCCTAATCCTCTTCCATATGATCTGATTCGTCCCCTTAACCGCTGACCAGGAAGCTGTAAATCTGCATGCTAACGTCAGTGTTGTCGTTTCATCAGTTTGTGTTCCACTTTCCGCAGAACTTCAAGTCAGGTTTCTTGTTTCTTTAATGTTTGTGTTACATTTGCTAACTAGCAAGCTAAAAACGGTAAAAATCACGTAATTTAACATTTAAAAAAAACGGTGGAATTGCGACTTCTCAGTGCAACAGAGATTTTCACGTGTGGTACAGAACTTCATTTTTGGACAATATTCTCCGTTCACTGTAAGATATTTTATAATTTATCACGAAGCTGTGACAGAAAAACACGTTAAAGGATTAAAAAAAAGATGAATACATGTCTCGTTTTAATTCCGGTTTTATTTTGTAGTTTTTATCTTCACTTCCTGCCTTTGTTCTGTTTTCCCACTCTTTTGATCGTTAGCTCCGCCCTGTTTCCGCTCACCTGTGTTTGATTGGGTTGTTCTCAAGTCTGTTCACCTTTTGGAGCTTTGGTGTTTTTAGCAGACGGATCGTTATCTCTGCCTCCTGCGAGTTCAGCTGTCGGGTACGTTTTTCGTAAAGTGTAGTGTTTTGTTTTTACTTTACCTTTGAGTCGGACTTTAGTTCCAAACCTGAAAGAAACTGGTTTCTGCAGAACTTTAAAATTTGCGTTATGTTCTTGTAAACATCAGCAAAATTGCTACTTTTGCCAACTAGCAAACTAATCTTGTCTGTCTGATATTATAGTTATGTTTTTATTACTGTGTATACGACAAAAAAGGCTGCGGAGTTAAAACTTCATGACTAAATACAAACGGAATGTTCTGTTAATTTCATGCATAATATAAAACTGTTTGGGACAATTAAGTCAGAGTCTCAGAAAACTGTAGCAACCTCCCTAACCCCTGACATGGGGTATCAAAATGGCTGCCACCGCTACTTTTAATGCTAGTAGCACTTCTTTCTTATTTGTTTCACAGTAAATCAGTCGTACACATTGCTAGTTTAGTTCCATTTTTATGTGTGGGCACACAGCTACGCTGTTTTGTGCACAAAATACCACGTTTTTAATCGCCTGTTCTTTTGCTAACAGTAGCTAGCCCAGGATACATTTGCAGCTGTTGGTTTTTCTGACTTACCTCACTCCCATTTCTGACCTCTTCTTCCTCTGGAACGTAGCATTAGCATGTGATGAAACGACTGAAGCTGTTTGGTTTACATTTTTATTTTTCTGGTTATTCTGGTGAATAATATTTTTATATTATAATGAACATTTAATCTTAAAAAATGAAGTTAAACCCCAGATTCGCAGCCTCCTCGTCAATAGTTAAGTGAAAATTTCAGGGAAACTTAACAGTTTTTTTTAACAGCTCGTACTGATGTTAAATGCGTTAGTGGTATGAAAACATGTTGAATTAAAACTAAAGCCTTACTGTATTTTTGAGACACACTATGACATTTATTTAAAAAAAATGCAATAAAGGGAGATTTTGCTCTAATTTTCCCCCACACCTAGACCACATTCTTCTAATTAAAAAAAACTGCCTCTAACCTTTTCTAATCTGGGGTTATGGTTATCTCTGTGATAAACCAGTCCAGATTAAAACAGTCCAAGGTGAGAGGCAGTGTTTTTTTTTTTTTATCAGCAGTCTGTTTGAATGTGATCTAGATGTGGGGATAATAGAGCAAAATCAACCTTTTATTGCAATTTTTATTCACAATGTTTCCCTTTTATTACAAAATTATAGATTTATGAATTGCGTCTCAAAATACAGTGAGGGTTCCGGTTTTAGTCCAACGCGTGGTCACATGAGTAACTTGCCTTTAAATGTGTAAGTTAAGTTTCCCCTTAACTGCCAACTAGGCAGCTGCGAATCTGGATGCTAACTTCAGCTTGGTCCTAAGTCGGAACTCCTCGAGTTAAGTTGCTCCAGTTGCTGTAGAACGATGAGGCTTGGTAGAACCAGAGTAGAAGAAGTGGTTTTATATTGAGCTGCTTGAATTTGTCCAAAGAAAAATGTTCGTTAGATTGGTTTTCTTAAAAATGTAAAGGTGCCACATGGTTGGCTTTCGCAGCAAGAAGACCTGGGTTTGTGACCCGGTAAGATCCGTAATAAGGGCCTTTTTTTCATGGACTTTGCATGTTCTCCCCACGTGTGCGTGACTTTCCTCCAGGTTCTTGCAGATGTGAGGATTAGGCAAATTAGACACTTTAAATTGACCATGAGTGTAAGAGTGGATGGTTGTTTCTCTGTGTGGTCCACTGATGATGGACTGGTGACCAAACCCTTCACCCTGTGTCAGCTGGGATTAGGCACCAGCGACTCCAGTGACCTTCATGTGAAGGATAAAGTAGATGTATGTTTTATGTCGGTTCTGGACGTGTTGAGTTGGAGATTGTTGTGTCTGGTTCAGAGCTAACGCGGCTCCAGGTGCGTCACGGGCATCGTTGCATCGAAGTTGTCGCGGGTGTCGAACAGACCGGAGCTGCTGGAGTTGACGCCGCCGATGACGGGCAGGTACGAGTGATGGAGGATCGGCAGCTGGACGGAGAGACGCCGCTGCACGCTGAGGGGAACCAGACACAAACAGGAAGTTAAAAAACAAACAAACAAAAATTTCAACAATCGGCTCACCAACTGCGACCCCTGCCATGACAAGAGACTGCATTTATAGGAGGTAAATTTCTGTATCACGTTTCTCAAGTGAGTTATCCTCTCCTGGGGCTAATGCTAATGCTAACTAAGCGTATATTAAAGTGCGACCAACAACTCGACTGCGTTACAGGATGCAGGTGTTTAAGAACAAAAATATGGTTTGTTTACGATAAATCCAAAGCTGTTTTTCCACTTTGCGTTTCATGCAAACGCACCATAAGAAGCAAACAAAGACGATTAAAGATATAATATGTAACATTTGTACATTAAATGATCTGAAAAAAACCAAAACAAACTAATGTTTTATATTTTAAAGTCGTACACTTATGTTAAATTCTACAACATTTTTAAATTGATAGAAATATGTTTTTTTTCTACTTTCTTTTTTGTTTTGGTCGCCATCTGCTTTATCGTCACTGCTGTAACTTTGTGGTGATAGCTTTTCTTCAATGATTAGTGGCAAAGATGAACATTTCCATGATTCCATGCTGCTTTCAAGTGTCATCAAGCTAGGTTTCTTTCTTTTTTTGGATTGTTTTGGTTGTGATTTGCCAAATAAGGATTTTATCGCAATGAAAACCAAACTAAATTTCAATTATAACTCCCTCAAGACTGTGAGGCGGACGTGTGTGATGTAGCGATTTAAACACAGTGTTACAAAAGAATGTAGCCTCTATCATGACGACATCATCAAAGAAAGCAAGTACAAATTTTGGACTCAAGGTTTTTTTTGTGAACCCACTTTTCGGGAGAGTTGACGTCGTCTGGACTCGAACGTTTCCTCCTCAAGTTTCCGTCATCAGAGACTCGAGCGTCATCGCTCCAACTCACAGGTCTGACCTCACCTACCAAGAACACATACTTGATTACAATGTTGTTGGATTAAGATATTTTGTGTCTGTGACTTCGTAGTTACCGTTTGTTCTCGTCTCGAACATCTGCATATTGATAGTTTCTATTTCTGTGTCCAGCTGCGAAGAAGACGACAAAATAAAAGTCAAGAAACATAAAGAACTTTTTCTTTATTCTTCTTAACTTTAGTTTCATTAATACCATTTTTGTAATGTTAGGAACATATAATTTCAGTAGGACTCGACAATAATTCAATAAAAATTTTCTTCAGTGTCAAAAAGCAACGTTTCAGTAAATATTAATCTGTTGATTATTTTCTCAGTTAATTAAATGTCAGAAAATATTGATCAGTGTTTGTCAAACCTGGAAATGTTGATGTTTCTCAAATGCCTTGTTTTGTCCACAAACTAAAATGATTCAGTTTGAATGATTTATTTGTTATTTGGAGCAAAGGAACTAGAAAATATTCACATTTAAGAAGCTGAAAAATCACAGAAACTGGTTTTAATTATTATTGAAAAAGCTCTCAAACCGATTAATCAATTATCAAAATAATTGAAGATTAATTTAGTTATTGAATAATTGTTGCAGCCCTAGTATAAATCAATAAAAAGTTTACACATCATGCAAAAACTGAGGATGGACTAAATTAGGGGAACTAAAATTAGGAAAAAATAAAAGTTTAAAAGACAAGGGGCGCTAAAGGATACAATCTAGAATAAGAGAGATGAAATGAAATTAAACACTAAGAAATAGAGTTAAAAAAAATATTGTTATTAATAAAGATAACTTGAATATAACGTGATAATGTGAAAGCCAGACTAAAAATGGAGGTCTAGAGTTTACTTTTTAAAAACAAATGCTCTGTGCTGCGACAAAGTCCGACACACTATCTAAATAGTGATAAGTTATTAGGTTTTATTTTGTAAACAAAGTTTTGCTCATTTGATCTGTTTTAAAAACCAAAGTCTTTAAACTGGTTTAAATAACACACTTAGTGCTTCACTTTGAATATGAAATACTCAGACACTTTTGTGATTTTACCGCCTGGTTTTACATTGGTTTGGTGTAAAGAACACAACTATAATTTCCTACATTAAGTATAGTTATTTCATTTGTATGAATAATAGTATAGTTGGGCCAAATCAAATACAATTTAGGACCCCATAAAGGCTTGGTCAGGCCCTGGGAGGGCCCAAGACCATGAAGAGATTTAAAAATGAGTAAAAATAACCAGAATCACTTATGTTTTTAGTTCCTCACCTGTGCGTTTCGACTCTTCAGCTGTTTGTTTAACCTGCTTGACTCTTCGCGATCTTCTCTTGAGGCAGCTCCACCCTGCTGCTCCTCAGCAGCATCAGCAGCACCACAGATGTTTAAAATCTGCCAACACATGAAGGAAAAGTCGAAATGTCTGAATCTTGTAATGTTAAGAGTTAAAAAAGCAGAAGTGGAAACAAAGAAGACTCTGACTGTTGGAGCAAAAATGGAGCTCAGGATGAAGATGCAGCAGCTGATGATGAGGCCGCTGCTCACGCAGAACTGAAGAGGAGGATTGTGGGTCGTCAGCAGTGACGCCGTCACCCCTGACACGCTGAACGCCGTCACTGCAAACACACTCAGCGCCAGACGTCGAACGGAGACGGCGGGACGCTCCGTCTCTGCAGACCTGATGTTCCAGGCCAGGAAACATCCAAGACCCTAAACACAGAAATGTATTATTTACTATTTTAAACCAACAGATGGTTCATGCGATCTGCGTCAGTCTCAGCACTGACCAGCAGGGGGCCTTTGTATCCGCACACAGCGGTGAGCCACAGCTCCATGTTGCGGCTGCTGCAGTGTTCGGAGAACGGCTGTAAGAGGACGTCGTCGTGGGCAGAGTCGCTCTGACGACAAAGAAAGAACAATAACACAGACACAAATTTGTTTGTATGGAAGCCCAGTTCTGCCAAAATGACTCAATAAATACATCCTGTCAACTGAGACTTGGTCAAAGAAACGATTAATCAATTATATTGATTTACCATTTGTTTTTGGTTTTTTTTTTGCAGAAATGGGCTTCCATACGAGGTCACTTTGGTGATTTCTAAAGTCTCATTCACTCCCGACATGATGCTAATTTTTCAGTGACGTTACATTAGTCAGTCAAAAAATGCCAGATGTAAATTTCACATTACTTTCACATAATGACGTAAATAATTTAATGCAAATCACAATTTTAAAAAAATTACGATTTTTACCGTTTTGTCAGCAATGTGTCCGGAGAAAGAGAACACAAAAAAAGCTGAGGGCGGGGCTAAAGGAGAAGGCGGGGCAGAGTGTGAGGGCAGTGCTATAAGTGAGGTATTATGAATGTAAAAAGTTAGCTTAGCATTAGCCCCAGGAAAATGTTTTATACTTACTCAACAAAAAAGTGCTATGTATTTAGTGTAATCACACAGAAGACAGAAACACATGCCGTCATTTTTTTATTTTAAACTTCCTGTTTGTCTCTCGATTTATACAGCTGCTCGTCATCCGCAGCGTTAGCTTTTGTTGGTCACTTTATTCAATTTGTCTAACTCTATAATCGCAGTTAGCTTAGCATTAGCTCCAGGATATGCCTCTAGACGCAAGGGTCTAGACGCAAACAATCCAACAACAATAGCAACAATTAACTTCATGTTTGCTGTAAACAAACAGTCACACACACTAACACCTGTGGTTGAAACACTTCCCATTCATTCTGAATGGAGTGGTCAATCAAATCATGCTTATGCATTTACCTCAAACATTAATGGTGATTTTCCATTTTAGAGTTCTAGCATCAATTAAGTTTTCCATTCGAGCTGAGCCAATACTAAAATGTGACGTGGACAGACTGCCGGCCACTGGAAGAGTCACGAGCGCGACAAAGTCCGACACAAGAATCAAAGCGAACAATGTTGAACTGTAGATCAGTTAAAAAGACTTGAAAATCCTGAAAACATGCGTTAATCTGCAACATTTAACAAGGACATTTGTAAAATCTCCAGCTGGTTCTGTTTCTTCTGAGAGAACAGCGCCCTCTTGGTGTTCGGTTCGTATTATGTGAGGTCATTGGGTCATTGTTACCTCTGAGTGATGCTGCAGCACCACCCGTCTGAGCGGGTCCAGGATCTCCCAGGAGGTTAAAACAAACGCATCCACCAGGAAAATCCAGAGCAGAACACAACCACTCTGCTGCTGGAAACATAAAAACAAAAAAATGTCACATGACATTCAACAACGGTTTTAAAAGAGTCTCAGAGAGTAAGATCAGACAGCGTGAGTTGGGATTTACTTTGTGTTGGACTCTGTGGAGAAAATAGAGCGTCCATGTTTTGGAGAACAACACAGCAAAGCCCACAGTGTGACCTACGAACAAAGTCCACAGACGAACCTGTGAACAGAAGAGGACAGACTGTGATGACGTCCAGAGCTAAGAGGATGTCACTGACCGCCATCTAGATGGAACAATCCACATGGAAATGGTTTAATGGCTTCATCCTACACAAACTGTGGCCACTTAACAAAAGTCTCACTTCATAAAATCTACATTAGCTTATGTGTACAGTATCTTAAGAATATGTTCACGTCTTTATCTCACTGTTAGACAGACTTTTCCAACAGGAAACTGAAGTTTGTAAACGACTCACGCTCCCACACCAAACCCCATAGAGAAAATCAGTGATTTTAGCTCACAGCACACAGGAGTTGTTGATCCACTGCTGCCTCCATCACTAAGTTCAAATGTCTTATTTTGCCACTTCAGTTTTTGCGATCCTTTGTTCATATTTATGTCAGTGACACAAAGTGACCACACGAGGCAGCAGTGGATCAACAGCTCCTGTGTCCCTGTGAGCTAAAATCACTGATTTTCTCTATGGACTTTGGTGTGGGAGAGTGAGTGGTTTACAAAATTCTTTTTTTCTGTTTCTGAAGATATTGTACACTTAATCTTTGTTAATTGGCTAAAATCTGTTTTTGTAACATGAACTTACAGAGCAGAGAAGTTCAAACGTCCGCTCAGACACTGAGGCTCCGTCCAGACCAGAGAGCAGAACTGAGGAGGAGGAGAGCAGGAGGCCCAGCAGGAGCAGCCCGTCCTGGCATCTACTGCTGGACATCAGCAGCCCGAGGATGGACACAGTCAGTCAGTCAGAGGTCACACGCACGCACACACACACACACACGCCATGGTGCTGTGAGGTCACCCACCAGAGTCTTCCACAGATGATGATGAAGCAGAGGATGAGCAGAGTGATGAAGATGACCACAGCTGCAGCAGAGGACGCGATGCTGTACAGCAGGACGCTCACCTGGAGGCGCTGCAGACGCACCAGGGTCTGGTCTGTGGCTGGTTTCACACCTGCAGGGCCACAGTGACATCACTCACCTTCACTTCCTGTCTCCTCTCATTTCAAATGAATCCAGTTAGCATGTGACAAAAGGTCAAAGGTGACAGTCATGGCTTAAAAACTGAAAACAATGAAACTATATAAGCAAAAACAGCACTTTATCGCTGACATTAAATCTCAAAACAAGACATTAGATGTGACAGTGCCCTTCAAAATAAAACGTCTGGTTTCAGTCTTAGTTCCTGACCTTGGAACTTGAGCAGGTGGTCGTGCAGTTGCAGCTGCTCCGTGACCGTAGAGAAGTGACCCACCAACACACCACTGCTGCCTGAGGACACACACACACACGCTGGTCTTACCATCTTTGTGTGGACCCTCATAGACATAATACATTCCCCTTACCCTGTTCCTAACTAACACAACTAAATGTCTAAGCCTAAAACCAGGTCTCAAAGGCCTTTAACCTTGTGGGGACCCACAAGTAAAAATGTCCCCACAAAAATAGGTTTGGACGCCTTTTGGTCCCTACAAGGAAGACATGTACACACACGCACTGGTTTCCATGAGTTCAAAGGACATTTGCATTGACTTCCATTCATTTCCTGGAGACTTCCTCTAACCTTAACCATAATTACTAGTGTCCTAACCCTAACCCTGACCCTAACCTCAGCCTAACTTTAAAACATGTCTTCACCTTAAAATGGAGTCATTTACGTTATGGGGACTAGATTTTTGTCCCCATAAGGAAGACAAGTCCCCATAATGTGAGTGTGGAGACACATTTAGGTCCCCACAACATAAGGAAGAGCAGCTACACACACACACACACACTGTACATGTGACACAGTAAATTAAAACATGACACGTCAGTAAAATCACCTTGAAACTGAATCAACTCGATTGTCGACATTCGCTCCCCGTTTCTGAACCAAACTGGTCCCTGGAAAACATACATGACATACAGGTACATGTGTGTACATTTACATACTATACACTGTGTACACATGCATACACATGAACTGTAATTTACCTCTGCTGAGCTACACTTTCACTGTACATACACCGAGATTGAACTGATATAAATCTACAGGGTGAAACTGGAGAACCACTTGCAGAATAACTACTACAGTACTAGTATAACTAGTATTTGTCCAGTGTGTGTATAGAACCAGAACCACAACATCAGGTACAGAACAGTATCATCACTGATTTTAGGACTGGTACCAATACGTATCACTTACTAGTACTAGCGCTAATACTGTAGTACTGGTACCAGTTACAGTATTAATAATATAGAACTAAGTTGAGTTCCAGTACTAGTACTGATAATCTAGTGCTGGTACCAATTAATGTACCAATAATACAGATCAAGTTTGATACTGTAACTGGTACCAGTACTACAGTATCCAACTGGTTCTGTGATATTGGTTCCTGTACTAAAGTGCCAATATCACAGAGCCAGTTCCAGTTCTAATACTAGCACTAATACTTTGGTTCAGGTACCGGTTAAAGTACTAAAGTCACAGAACCAGTTCCAGTTCTAGTTCCGTCACTGGTCTGTACTGGTTCTGACCGACTGGTTCATGTTTTTCCAGTCGGTCAGAACTGTGCTCAGTTTGTTTTCCTGTCGTGTTTCAGTTGAGGTCGTTCTCACCGTGACTCCGTCGAACCTCGTGTTCTTCACGGCGTCCAGCGTCATCCTCTGCTCCTCCTCCTCCTCCTCGCCGCTGACCGTCACGTTTCTCTGAACACGGTACTTCTGACGGTGCTTCACCGCCTCCATCACATGACCCAGAGCCGTGGCTGCCACCCACACACCGTCGTAGGCGAAGGCGTGGACGGGGCTGACCTCTGACCCGTCCTGAACCAGCTGTCGGAGGTAGGAGTCCAGGAAGTTTTGAGGCGTCTGTAGGTCAAAGGTCACCGTTAAAACACTCACACGCTAACAGGTGTAGTCAGAGCTTAGGTCGTGTGTCTGACCCGTCCAGAAACGCCCGGCTTGTTCGTGCTGGCGAGCGCCGTGATCTGCAGCCTGACGGATCCGTCTGCCGCCATCACCAGACTGTTGACCGTACAGGCCGACGCTCGCCACCCGAGCCTCCAGCCCGCGGTTCCTCCATCGACAACGATCCACTGGTACCGAGGTCCAAACAGGTTCAGCCTGTAAACCTGAAGGTGATGACATCATCAAACACACAGACCTTTATTTGCAAATGTGTTATTCAGAACATGCACTAATGTTTAAGAGAATGAATGAATGGGTGAATGAATGATTGTGTGACGATGTGATGAACTTACGCAGCAGAAAAGCTCAGAAATTAAATCTTCCTCAACGTGCGCGATGATGATGTGAACGTCATGATCCTGCGACACAAACATTTCCTGAACCTGTTGTCTCAATATCAACACGTCATCGTCACTTTAAAGGGATAGTTCAGGGTTTTTGTTTTTTTTTGTTTAGAAGAACATATTCATGTCTTTATCTCACTGTTGGACAGATTTTTCCAACAGGAAAGTGAAGTTTGTAAACCAATCACTCTCCCACACCAAAGTCCATAGAGAAAATCAGTGATTTTAGCTCACAGGGATACAGGAGCTGCTGGTCTACTGCTGCCTCATGTGGTCAGTTTGTGTCACTAAAATAAATCTAAATTAAGATTTTAAAATTCTGAAGTGACAAAATAAGACATTTGAACTTAGTGATGGAGGCAGCAGTGGATCAACAACTCCTGTGTGCTGTGATGTAAAATCACAGATTTTCTCTATGGACTTTGGTGTGGGAGCGTGAGTGGTTTACAAACTTCAGTTTCCTGTTGGAAAAGTCTGTCTAACAGTGAGATAAACACATATTCTTAAAATATTATATACTTAAGCCGACAGATTGTAATAGTTCTGTCTTTAATTAAGTGGCTAAAATCTGTTTTTCCTTGTTTTGTCTTGCTGGCAGACATGTTTTCACTGTGAGAGATGCTATGAGTTAACTGGGTTCCAGTCAGAATAAACATGGATGCAGATGTATCTCTGGTTAGCCATTATAGCAATACCAGTCAATAACAACGCACTACACGTTTTACCCGAGTACAGCTATGAAAAAATATGACAGAAGTGCTATTAATGGTTAAAATAGCAGTGTTTGTACGATGGACCGACCGCTAAACTTGGACATTCCAGGCCCAGACCAGTTCTTAGCAGCAGGGGGCACTCTGACTCTGTAACCACACTTCAAAAACCTGAACTCTGCCTTTAAGCACCTTCAGCCTACGCAGGCTGCTGCACACGTCGTCGGAGAGACTCTGTGTGGAAACGGCGTGGATGTCAGCCTTCAGCAGCTGCCTCATCAGGTCCGTCTTCATCTGCAGGAACAGAGAGCTTCTTAAACACACCAACAAGACCATGGAGTCAGAGGAAAGGTCAAGAGGTCAATGGCATCACCTGTGACAGGCGGGGCGTCTCCTGTGTGACCACGCCTACTCTCGTCCAATTGTAGCACTGCAGCAGTTTGACAGTGGCCTGGTTCACGGCGCGGTCAGACGGCATCAGGCTGAACAGGTTCCCATACCACTTCCTGTTAGCAAGGCTGGGTGACGTGTCTGTGAAAGACACCTATGACATCAGAGGACACGAGTGTCAACACAAGACGATGGATCTGTGTGGACCTGGTCCTTAGATTTGGACCTTGTCTAGTGGTGTTGACCTGGTCTGGGCATGTGTAACTGGTCTCTGGTTGTGGGCCTGGTCTTTGAATGGGTACACAGTCTCTGGCTGTGGGCCTGGTCTTTGAATGGGTACACGGTCTGTGATTGTGGGCCAGATCTTTGAATGGGTACACGGTCTGTGATTGTGGGCCTGTTCTTTGAATGGGTACACAGTCTCTGGCTGTGGGCCTGGTCTTTGAATGGGTACACGGTCTCTGATTGGTTGTGGGCCTGGTCTGAGGATATGAACCTGTGGACTGGATCAGTACCTGTACCAGATTAAGTGCAGGCAGAGAGTAAGCGATGATCGCGGTCACAGATGGACACACCCCTCCAAATACCAGCAGGTACCTTGGTCCGGCCCACATGGTGTCAAACAGAGCTTTGAGCGATTTTGCAGGATCACACTGCAGAACAAGACGAAAACACAGCCACATAATAAAGGGAAAACATCTGCATCGCCCCCTGGTGGATGGTTATATGACAAGTAACATGTTAGCAGCTTTGTATCAGGAGTCTATCAGGAATCTGGAGCGTGTTTTGGGACTGCATCCAAAGTCTATCAAGAATTTCTCTGAAGAGCGTGGGCAGTCTATTAGGAATTCTCTTCGGGTGATGAGGATACTATCAGGAATATAATGGGAATGCATTGGGAGCGTAACAAAGTCTACCAGGAATCAGACTTTATTGGGAATCTGTCAGTCTTTTGGGTAATCTATCAAGAGTCAATCAGGGATCTATCAGTTGTTCAACAGGAGTGTTTTGGGAATCTATTAGGAAAATTTTGGGAGTTCATCAGGAATGCATCAAAGGTCTGTCAGGAATCTATCAGTCCATCAGAAAACTATGAGCTGTCCATCAGGAATCTATCAGCTGTCTGAAGGGAGTCTGAGACAAACCTGTGAGTCCACCAGATGGAGCTGGATCTCGTAGTTTCCCAGTGGTGCTGGTTGTTTCTTCAGGTCCTGTAGAGCCAGTCTGACGGCTGCAGCTACACCGGCCGTCAGGTTCTGGCTCCCTGACCCAGAGTTGGCTGGCATCATCCACAGCACCGGCAGAGGGTGTCGTACCTGAGCCTCGAGCGGGTCGACCACCAGCCCACGGACCAGGTCCAGGTCCAGGAGCAGGACCAGGACCGGCAGGAAGAGGCGACGTCCACACATTCTCTGCTGCGAGTCGACTGCTCGACTCTGATCCTCTTCCTCCTGCTGCTGCAGAGAAACTTTAATCCTCTTGTGCTTTAAGAAGCTGAAAGTTCAACTGAAGAGATAAAAGGATCAGCGCCAACATGAGATGTCACCACCAGAACAATGCTGAAGATCTGGAAACACACACTTCACGATTTCTGCTGCAGCTTCGAGCTAAACTCTGAAATTCTCCGTTTGAACGACTGACCTTTTCACCTGAAACCTCAGTGTTTGACACATTTACACTCAAAAACATTTCGTTATGTGATGTTTAGAGCTCAATAATTTAGTTCAACACTTTATTCACTGGGGATGGGACTATATTATTGTAAAAATTTTTATTTATGTTTAGATTAGTCAACAAATATGCCAGAATTAACCATGAGGCCAATTTTCTTCTGCAGTTCCTGGACAGAGTTTACAAAGTAACCCTAAAAAAAATGAATAATTGATTTAAATTACAAATGTATATGTTTTTTAACTGCAAGATAAGTAATAAAATAGACAGAAATCAATGATGAATGCATCATTGTTTAGGAACCCTATATTAAATTTAAACAATTCAAAAATTATCACTGAAATGATGCAACACAGATGCTAACATCACAACAAACTGCGATGCATGCTGGTGTAGCAGCTTTGAGATGGTCGCTCTAATAATTAAACACACTAGGCTCTTCAGGAACCAGGGTCTGCACTTTAACTGTCCTATGGGAGTAATACAGGGGACATTCAGTTTCATGCCGCAGCAGATCTCTCTCAGCACAGCAGCTTCCCAAGTTCGCTTTTTTCCCCCCAGAAATTAAATTATTTCACATAAATCTACAGAGACTACGGTGAACAAACTAAATCATATGCACACTTGTGCCCTTATGATGCACTCAAAACTAATGGTCATTAAGATAAAGCAAAAATAATTCACAATTCAAAACTAAATATCCACTGCAACATATCTCATACTTACTTTCACACACAAAATGAATCAAATAAAAGTCGTCCAGTACAAAAGTGCCTTTTCTCTGCTGCCAGGCAACTAATTAATTGCAGTCCTCTTAACAGAAATAAATCCAAACCATTATTTATAACCTTTAAACCGGGTTCCCACACATTTTGACCAATGTATTTTCCATAATACTTTCCATAATAGCCTATGATGTAAGCAGTTACTTCAGGGTTCAATGCACAGTAGTAAAAATGGAGCAAGGAATTTGAAATAATATATAAAATATTTTTGTCTAAAATCACAGTAAACTCAGAATTAAATTCCAATTCTGTACCACATGTTTGCTGTACCACATATCCTAGTGCAGAGGCCACTACAATAAGAAGATCATTATTTGCACCCACTTTCATACAAATCATGACTTGGCTTAATGTGAATGTCAGCTATTAATTATTTATCAATTTAAAAAGTAATAATGCATAAAAATTTTAACTTGTTTTTTTTTTTTTTTGGTTTATCTAAAAGTTCATTTTGACAGGATGATGGTGGGAAGAACATGGACGAAAAACATATCGAGTGAAGTCCAGTTTTTTTTTCTTCAGCATGGCTAACCAAAGGTGTGTTGCTAACATTAAAGGTTTTGCTGCAGAGCTCACAGCAAAACTTCGTCAGGAACAACACATGTTACGGAAATATATTTATAGGCATCTTTAGTTGTATCTAAATGAAGTTTTGTCTGTAACAAGCGACATTTATAGAGCTGGCGTAACAGATGAGAAAAGCATCACAATACATGCCTTACCAGCACCGCGTCTTCCCAACTTCTGCCCTGGAATTAGCGTTGGTTCGTTCGCGAATCGTTTAGGTGAACGAACCGAACTGAATCACTTACTGAAACGACTCTTTCGTGTCACAGTTCAACTGAGCTCTGCTGCGACTCGAGTCAGACAGCGTTACCACTCGATTCGTGAACTGGTGCATCAGTTCATGAGTCAGCCCTCAGCACGCACGTTACGTACTGGCTGAACTAATGTGTGCCCTGAGCGAATCCGCGGCCTAAAATGTCACAACCAGCCTCAGCAAATCCAGAAACAATGCCGGGTTTTGCCGAACTGTAGATCACTTTAAAAGAACCCCCCTCCCCGAAAAGATGTGTTAATCTTTAATGTTTATTAAGGAAATTCCTAAAATCGTTACATTTAACAATTGAGTCGTATATTTAGCGACAGCACTGCCGACAGCTTGCGATAGTGAGTTGAATCGTAGTCTGTGTTCCGGTCATACAGGAGGAACGGAATCATTAGGTGAACGAATCTTTTTAATCAACGAACTGGAACGATTCAGTACACCTCAAAGAACCGTTGTCCCCATCTCTAGACTGCAGCACAGACTAGGCTGAACTCACTCACTGAACTGATTCACAGCTGAACGGGTTGTGATTCACCTCACTATCGCCAGCTGCCGGCAGTGCTGTGGCTAAAAACCAGACTCCATTGTTAAATGCTAAGATTTTAGGAATTTCCCTAATAAACGTTAAAGATTAACACATCTTTTCGGGTGGTTTGGTTCGTTTAAAGTGATCTACAGTTCGACATAAATCGGCGTTCTTTCTGGATTTGCTGAGGCTGGTTGTGATAGTTTAAACCGCTGATTCGCTCAGGGCGCACAGAAGTTCAGTCAGTGAACCAGTTCAGTTCGTTCACCTAAAACGATTCGCGAACGAACCAACACTAATGCAAACCTACGTTATTTGCGTGTCTTATGCTACTACTGGAGAAACGGAACTATCAAGACACTCGTTCTGTTTTTGTAACAAATCATGGAAAATTTAACGTTTCTTATTAACCAATGGGATCTCAATACAAAAAAAATCTGAAACTGGTTTTGAGAATGTTCATAGTAAAAATAATAATAAAAAATTAAAAGAAAACGACAATCAACTTTTACCCAACTACACTGGATTTGCTCATTTTCACCACATTTGACTAATGTGTTTTTTAAGTCAATTTTTACCAGATTTACAAAAATATTTACAAACTAAAAAATACATCATGTCTTTAAAGGTCACTTATAGTATTGTACTTGTATTGATTCAAATCTAATCTAATATAAATCAAAATGATAGAAACGTGTTTTTTTTGTCAAATGTTTGAATCAAAATGTGAACCACTCACCTCATACGTCACTCACTGTGGGTGTGGCCTAAGTGGACATTATGGGATTTTCTTTAGTTCATTTGCATATTTCCCCAAACATTACTATTTACATTTAATGTTTCACAGTTTTTGTCTATTAGTTCAACAACATCAGGAAAAATAGAACAGAGAAATAATAATAATGATGAAAAACTATTTGAATGAATGAATGATGAAAAAATATTTTTACCACAACAAAATTTAATTACATAGAGAGTAAGTACTTTTTAATTCTGGAAGCTTCTGAACAGAAAACCTTAAAATTATTTCACAAAACTTAAACTTACAATTCTGTAAAAACAAATGTCTTTGTTTTATTAAAAGTAACTAACACAGTTTCCCAGATTTTTCAGCTTCTTAAATGTGAATATTTCCTGGTTTCTTTGCTCATTAAAACTGAATTATTTTTGGTTTATAGACAAAATAAGACATTTGAGAACATCATCATTTCCAGGTTTGAGAAACACTGATCAACATTTTTTATGGAGCAAACAACTAATTGATTAATCAAGAAAATCAGGAACAGTTTATTCAATAATGAAAATAATCATTAGTTGTAGCTGTACATGAATAAAACATGACAGCCTCCAAACAGACCATCAAAATATTAACCCCTCTAATGCAAGGATGAGAACTGAAGATATTATGTGTTGAATTTTACAATTTAATAATTGCTTTTGATTTTTAAAATGATGAATTGTTCAACCATAATAATAATAAGAATAATAAAATGACTTAAATTAGAAGCTGACTGATAATTGTCACTGAAATTAACTGAAACTTCTTCTTCATGTTCACACACTGGTTATAAAAATCAGCTCATTTGTCTCTGGTCCAGCCTCCCTGACGCATGGGGCCCCTTCCTCTTCCTCTCCCTCTCTCTCCTCCTCCTCCTCCTCCTCCTCCTCTTCCTCTCACTCCTCCTTCTCCTCCTCCTCTTCCTCTCCCCCCTCCTCCTCCTCCTCCTCTCTTCCTCTTGTGTCCTGTCCTCTGTCCTGACACGCCTCCGCCTTCCTCTCTGCCGGACGACTCAGACCACAGGGCGTCGTATCGACCCGGCGCCTGGTACCCGAGTTCTCTGGCATCCAGCGGCTCTACAGAGAGGAGGATCCAGATGGCGGGCAGCTTCCTGTTGACGGTGAGGCTGTCGAGGCCGGCGTCGGGCTCCAGTGGGTCCCACTCCTCCACCACAGAGCTGTGCAGCAGCCTGGTGAGCTGGTGCAGCCCCTTCACACGCCGCTTCACGATCTCCGCACAGGTGATGGCTTTGGAGATGCCTTTACCGCTGGCGGTGAAGACAATCTGTTTGCAGAGCGGCCGGCTCGGAGCTTCCTGTTGTCCCTCCGCAGCCACGCCTTCTTCCTCAGGCGCAGGTCGTCCCGCCTCTTCAGATGCTCGGGGTTTGGCCTCCATGCGGCTCAGGGCGAAGCGCAGCAGGTTGCGGATCTTGCTGCCATCTTTGACTCGGATCTCCGGAGTGTCGGGGGCGAGGTCAGGGAACGGACAGACAGACGGCTGCTCCACCGTCCGAGCTTTGGTGTAGTTTTCCATCTCCAGATGCACAGAGGACAGAATGGACACATCACAGTTAGTTCAGATGAGATTAAATGAACTGACACAGATGTTTTTGAGATTTATAAACTGAGCTCTGTGTCATAATCTTCATCTTTCACAAGGTTGAATCTTAAACCCAATTTCAATGCCCAGCCCAAAACTGTTAGAGTGATAGTTCTGGTTTTCTGAAGTAGGTTAAACACCCCTGACTGTGCCAAAATCCAGTCTGAGTTAAAACACGGCTGCCAGTGCAGACACAAGGGAGAGAATAAAAAAAAGAAGATTTTATCCACTTTACAAAAGGCTCATGTAATAAAACTGAAGACACTGCAAGGAAAACCAGCATGAAACAGGCACTCAATAAACTCTCAATAAACCATGAAGACACAAGAAAAACATAACAAAAGGCTCACCAAATAAAATCTAGGCCAACTTAAGTTTATGATATCTTAAGAATACTTTAACATCTTCATCTGACTGTTTGACTTTTCTAACAGGAAGTTTGTAAACCACTCACTCTCCCACACCAAAGTCCATAGAGACTTTGTGTCACTGAAATAAACCTAACTTAAGATTTTCAAATGCCGAAGTGACAAAATAAGAGATTTGAACTTACTGAAGCAACAGTGGATCAACAACTCCTGTGTGCTGTGATGTAAATTCACTGATTTTCTCTAAGGATTTTGGTGCAGGGAAAAGCAACCACAACAAGGTAATGAGTAAACATTTCTAAAAAATATAAGTCAAAAATATCCCCTTAAAGTCATGTTACTGTTTGATTAGTTGTGTCTCACTCAGGTCCAGATCTGGTGCTGAACTGGGTCGGTGGTTTATAAGCAGCAGCAGAAGCAGGAAAACACCAGAAAACATTGACCTGGCTGTCATCATTGAGCATATGTGGCATAGATTATATTAGATCAGGTACTTACCTGCCCACTAAACCTCACACGGTTACTGCAACTGACTCTAAATGTAGCAAAATTGTTAAAGTCGAATTACCATGCATGCTTTTAGGAGACTTATAGTCATTTTATAATATCTCTTGACATGTTTTGAGTACAGTTAAAATAAAAACGATGTTGGATTAAGTGGATATGTGCCGAATTTAATGAGGCGTTTGACTGATTCAAAAGCGTGTACTGTAATGTCCAGACACGAATGCAATTTTACACAAAACAAGGAAAATGATACACCTGCTACGTTTTTTCAGCGGAGTTTGGTTTATGCCCGTTACACGGCGGTTTTCTGGCTCACCACACTTTATTCTAACGCGATAGTGAAACAGAGCGAATGTCACCGATCCACTTTAACAGAGACTTTTTATTAAGTGACAAAAATCTGTACCGCATTTCACTGATAGCTGGTAAGAAGTGTGATTATGCTACGGGCTAACCGATTATGTTACGTTTACGGAAACAATTTGAACACAAAAACACTATGGCGTCACATAATAGCGGCAAATAATTCAATTAAAAGTTCATAATCTTACCAGAATGATCAATTTCTTCTGCTAAACACCCCACATGTTTACTTTATTTGCTGCACTTTACGTTACCGTACGTCGGCGACAACTGTCGTACGGTGACGCGCCTTTCTGTAGTTCCTGAAGAGCGGTTTCCGACAATCATTTCACTTAAGCGGGAAACGGACACGAAATACGCAAGAACTTCTGTTTGTGGTTTATTTAACCTGTATTTGACTATTGGGGAACTGAAACGTTACGAATACTGGTAGTTTGGAGGGCTTTAAACACTTAACTTTAAACATATGAGCGAGTTTTCCCCTCCATCAGCCACAGGGGGCAGCAGCAGCGGCAGCGGCGGCGATGGCGATGGCGATGCTGTTCCTGCTTAGAAAATGGCGCAGAAGAAGACGCTCGGCTTGAAAGGTTTAAATCGGACTGGGACACAACGGTAAGACAAAACGATATATTTATTTGTTTTGTAAAATATGGAAACAAGACCTTAAGAAATAATTTTTAGTAATTTAAACATTGTTCTGGGATTCATTTTGGTCTGAAAAGCCCAAACTGGACCTACTAAAGTTAATTAAATCACCTGTACCTGTTGTCAACAAAATGACCGCCGCTTCAGGTCACCCTAACCATTCTGTCAATTTATCAACTTTTAAATATCAATAAATAAATAATATATCTGATGGGATTGGTCTGCGACGAATAAGTGAATCAATCAGTTGTTAAGTGATTAGTAAATAAGTTAGAGTTTTTTTTAATAATTAAAACGTTTTCAAATGTTTCATTTTTTTGCTCCACATACAAACACATTGGTTTGTGGACAAAACAAGACATGGGGATAGAAATAATAAATGGTGAAAAATCTTCAGTATCATTCACTGACTGGGAGTAGTTAAAGTTATGGGCATATGCACTTAAAATCTGAGGAAAAACAGATTTAGACACGCAATAAATAAAATCCAGGGCTGCAACCAATGATTATGTTTCTAATCGATAATCTGTCAATCTACATTAATAATTGTTTGGTCTACAAAAACATTTGAAAATGTCAATCGGTGTTTCCCAATCCTTAAAATAATAATGTTCTCAAATGTCTTATTTTGACCACAAACCAAAATTGTTCAGTTTTCCTGATTTCTCCTGATGATAGGTAATAAAAAAGCCTGAAACATTCACATTTAAGAAGCTTAAAACATGTTTGATGCTTATAAATGTACTGAATTAATTTAATAATAATAATTTTGTGCACAAGTCTAACATATTTTAAGAATATGTTCTTTGCCTTATATTGCTTATTTTGACAGATTTTTCCAAATTGAAGTCTGCTGTTACTCCTTAAACACAGTAAAAATATGTCAAACATTTTAGCACTCATCTTCAGTAAACAACCCCTTTAAACTTTTAAAATGAATGGGAAAATTGTTTGTTTATTAAAATTGATTTTCAGACAGTGAATGTATGGTCTTATTCATTTAGTTTTTATATTCATTAATGTATATATTAAGCTTATCAAAAGAGTGTTACACCCTGAAGACACTAAAGTAAATAATTGTGGTTACAATGGATAGGAAGATTAATGATAACACAGTGACTCATGGTGGAGGCAGAAGCAGCAATTCTCTCTTTCCGCCGCAAGGTGGCGACAAAGCTTTTGTCTAGTGTTGCGACTCAGTGAGTGGAGGTGCGAGTGCACATATTATGATGTTTATACTATTACTCTTGCATGTTCAGGTACAAACCTAATTTCCAGAAAAGTTGAGCCACTTTCTCAAAATGTAATAAAAATTAAATTTGTAATTTAACACTTAAGCCAGTGTTTAAGAGGCAACACGTCACAGAAAAGAGTTGTGCTGTGATTTCATGCACTTTTGAAGGAATAAGTGATTAATTTTTTTAAATGTGAAGAGTAAAAAAATTGTTGTGTTGGAGTTTGTAAAATTTGAAGTTTTTACTATAATTTTGACAATAGGTTTTCATTTACGCTGTAACTGTATGTCAGTTCCTAATATCAGTTATCGGCTTCAGTAGCTATTGCTATTGGCCTCTAAACAACAATATTGGTCCACCTTATCAAAGAATCATGTCTGTGTCTGTCATTGTGTACAGGCTGGAGAAATTCCTGGATGCACAGACATGTCACATGACCTGCAATATGCAACTCTGGCCACTAAGAGGACTCAGCGTCGCCTTCTCTGTCATCCAGCGCGTTGCATCAGGAGGGAGGTATGTAATTTTCATGACCGCACGCTGTCTCCAGGGGCTTCATTTATAAAGATTGATTACTTTCTACTCAACATTTGGGATTTACAGTATAAAAAACAAACTTAAGAGGAAACGTGCGGGATCCTCGTGCAAACTCTGACCCATCCGTACGCTGAATAACCAGAAGCTGTTCAAAATGATACCGCAGTGTAAAATAAATTCATTGATTACTGCTCACAACAAGATTTTGTTTGAATACACGAATGAGAAATATTTTTAAACCTGTTTGGCTGATACTTCCAAAAATGCATCCCTTCATGTACACAAATTAAATATAAATGAATACAAGATATGTTGTTGCAAGAAAAAGTAATAATTGAATTAATCTCTGAATACTTTTGCAGTTTGAGACAAATTGTCAGGGATAATAAAGAGAACAGGAGGACAGATGACTTTTGTACAGATCTAGATTAGTGTGTTTCACCTACATTTATTTAATAATAATAATAGTAATAATAATTTATTTTCAATAATTATTTATTGTGCTTATAGTGACATTTTCATGTTTTTGGGGCTATGATGGGATTAACGGTGGATGATGCACACTGTAATCTGCCGACTGGTTATAGCGCTTCATCACTTCATCTTTAGCTCCGCCTTCTCTTCCAGACATGGTTACTACAGCTTTAAAAAAAACAAAGATGGCGAGTCGTCTTTAAACACGCTGATATTCTGGGTTCCAGAATCATCATAAGTTTGAAAGAGTCCAGGTCTGATTTAGTCCAGATGTTGGTGCCAGCTCATCTTAGATGCTGGCAGGCAAAACACATTTTTATGATTCCACAGCAGAGACGCTGCCATGGTTAACAGCTACCACAGAGGTCAGAGGTCATCTGGGTGCCTGTCTGTTCTACTGTGATAAAGAATTCCTCCTGTTTTAGCTGAAACTGATCACCAAACTATGGTTTAAAGCTGCACAGACGCTAGACAAACTGATTTAACTGTAATTATTATTGTGTGGTTTCAGTTTAAATGCTCCCAATAAAAGGGTCTCCACTCGGCAGCCATCTTAAGGCTTCCTTACAGAGCAGACTCCTGTTTAAATGTATGGTGAGGAGCCATGACTTCACTTTTAATGCTGTAAACTGGGGCTGCAATTAAATCAGAACAAGTTTCTCAGATTTTTCAGCTTCTTAAATGTGAATATTTTCTGATTTCTTTGCATCCTCCTCTTCAGGTTTGGGGAGAACCATTAGACAAATTTTAAACATTTTCTGACATTTTATACACCAAACAACAAGATAATAATTGACAGATTAATCAAGTATGAAAATTATCGTTAGTTGCAGATCTAGAAACATTGATCAGCAGTTTTAGACATTTTCTGAACCAAATAATAATAAAAAATAATAAAAAATAAAATAATAATAAAATAGAAATCAGTAGACAGATTTACAGATTATTCAGATAATCATTTGTTGCATCTATCTATCTATCTATCTATCTATCTATCTATCTATCTATCTATCTATCTATCTATCTATCTATCTATCTAGCTGGTTCACAGCTCAGTCAGTTGTGACTGTGTGTGTGAGAACCTCATACAAACACACTTTAACAAACCAGAACCATCTCTTTGAGAGTCTGTTCACTGCTTCATTTTAAGAGTGCTTGTGTCCTGTGTTGGTTTTGGAGATAGAGGTTAAGTTATCATACTCTGTGACTTAATTAAAGAGAAAGACTTAGTCATCACTGATGAGGTTTGCAGTTGTTACAGAGGAAGAACAGCTGCAGCCTGAACTTTTGGACACTTTGAAATGATTCTGGCATCGTTTCCCTGACACAGACATCAGGCTCTGCTCTTTTACTATGAGTGTCATCAAACTTTATGCCGACATGTGGTTTGGAGGCCACGTCTCTATCATATTTCATTCATGTACAGCTACAACTAACAATTATTTTCATAACTGATTCCACTGTTCCTGATTTTCTTGATTAATTGATTAGTAGTTTGGTCTGTAAAGTGTCAGAAAATGTTGAAAAATGTTGTTAACTGTGAAACAAATGTTCCCAAATTTGTTTCACAGTTGGATATTTATGTCTATGAAATAGCTTCAAATAACTCAGCACAAATGTGTCGTTAACAGCTTCATAGTTTAAAGGGTCTAGAATGACTGTATCAGACTGATATTGGTTTATGATATTGGCATCAGTAGATAGTCAAATTTATGATATTGATACTCAGGTTTATGATATTAGTATAGGAAGATTCTCTGGTTTGTCATATCGGTATCAGTGGATACTTGAGCTTATGGTACCGTAATGGTAGATCCTCAAGTTAATGAGTATCAGTCGATACTCAGATTCTCAGGTTTGCGATATCGGTGGATACTCTGGTTTATGATGTCGGAATTGGTAATCGTTTATGATATTATTATCAGTCGATACTTGGAGTTTGTGATATCGGTATCAGTAGATATTCTGGTTTATGATAATACTCGAGTTTATGATATTGTATCGGTAGATACTCTGATTTTTGATATTGGTATGGTAGATAGTTCATATCAGTAGCTACTTGGATTTTCATATCGTAATGGTAGATACTCGAGTGTATTGTATCGATACTCAGGTTTGTTATATCGGTATTGGAAGATTCTAGGGTTTGTGATATTGGTATTGGTAGAGACTCAAGTTTGTGATATCGTTATCAGCAGATACTTGAGTTTTTGTTGTCGGTATCGGTGGTTACCTGAGTTTATGTTATTTAGATAATCGAGTTCAGGATTTTGGTATTAGTCGATACTCAGGTTTGTGATATCGGTATCAAAAGATTCTCAGGTTTATGATATTGATATATACTTGGGTTTATGATATTGGTATTGGTAAATAATCAAGTTTATTATATCGGTATCAGTCAATACTCGGGGTTTGTGATATCAGTATCTGAAGATATGATATCTATGTCAGGAAATAATCGGGTTTGCAATATCAGTAACAGTAGATATTCAGGTTTGTGATAGCAGCATGGGAAGATTCTCAGGTTTGTGATATTGGTATTGGTAGAGACTCGAGTCTGTGTTATCGGTATTGGTGGATACTGATAGATACTTGGGTTTGTGATGTTGATATTGGTAGATAATCAAATTTATGATATCGGTATCAGTCGATACTCTGTATAGGAAGATACTCGGGTTTGTCATATCTTATCGGTATCAGACACACAATATGGTATTGTGTCATCCCTAGTTTTCATAAAAAAACAAAAAACAAACAAAAACAATAAAAGGATGTAGTTAATTTCATAATAGTAGACGTGACCTTCACCACCACGATGCTTGCTAAGATTCTAAATCATCCCAGAACCACGAATCTGTCAGTAACCGTTGATATTACAGAGTTATTTTGTCCTCCTGCAGGTTTTTGTCCTCGTTTTTTTTTTTTTAGCTTTTCCATGTTCGGCCTCCATCTCTGTCTCACTTAGGTTTCACTTCATGTCCCTGCTGAACTTCAGAGGTATGTTACCCAAGTTAAAGATGAAAAAGTCTGTGAATGTTCAGATATAACGGTCTGAAGACGTGGGATCACTAACGAGCTTTGAGTTTCGTCTCCGGGAAAGGAAAACAGTTATAAGAAGCAGACATATGTAGCTGACAGCTGCTGCAGGGGATGATCCACTTAACGTTAAACCTCTGGTTGCCTCCTGCTGCACGCACACACACACACATGCACACACACGCATGCACGCACACACACACGCATGTACGCACACACACACACACACACGCATGCAGGCACACACACGCACACACACACATGGCTGTTGGCTCTGGGCCTCTGGGCGTTCAGGGAGAAACCGGCGTATATGTGCCTTAACAGTGTATGCTCTCTGAGTTTTAGGTGATTGTGAGTCATGATATGACGTCATGTTTTTAGCCTGTTTGCCTGTTAGCGCTGACGGCTTTTATTACCAGGACAAGACTTTCACAAGGTTCACTCCCTACATTTTGGTTTTTATTGTCAAATCTCACTCCGGAGCGGTTGGGAGGCGGTCAACATCCATAAAGTGTTCACCCACAAGAGACTGTATTCTCTCGAGTGTCCATTTGGGGGCGACTCCACTTGTTTGTCCACAAACTAAATGAATCTGTTTTAATAATTTCTTGGTTATATAGAGCAAAAAAAAAAAATTCACATTTTAAGAAACTGAAGCATCAGGAAGCTTGTTTTAACTATTGTAGAAACACTCGATTGTCAATTAATTTATTAAACGATTATGTGTTGCAGTACTGGTTTTCAGTACAATGACGCTCCTGTTTTGTCTTTTGCAGTGATTTAATGAACAAAATAAGGCGGGTATTATCTGAAATGAGAGATAAGTGTATTTAAAGGTCATGTAATCCATAAACAGTAGATTATATTTTATTTTAGATTGTATTTACAGTGTATTGTCACTCTCACTCTTTGAGAAGCACAAATTTATCATGAGACCAAAGGAACAACCTGTGAGCAGCTTTATATCCAATCCAACTTTATTTAAAAGCAATTTTTAAAGCAATTTAAAACACAGTTGACCAAATTGCTGCACACAAACAACACAAATTGCTTCACCATATATCTCTTATATCATGATAGAGACTAAAAATATACACAGATTATTTATAAGACAAGTCACCCAGCTTTACAGAAATATTGATTTGATTTACAGTATATCGTGATACTGTAATCGCACCATCATGCTGTGTGTGCGGATCACACACACAACACATGCTCACATTTTTCCTCTTTTACTGTATGTGGTTAAATCACAAAACAATACTGTTTGCATCTACAGAAATCAATCACATGATCTCTTCTCTTCCTGAGAGCCAGCCAAGCCAAGCCAAACAATACACACACACACACACACACACACACACACACACACACACACACACACACA